>CAUYRT010047275.1:0-27277 GCA_963574885.1 Lepilemur ruficaudatus
ACATCTTATGTGGTTTCTATTTGCATTTTATGATGGTTGGCTATGTTCAGTATCTTTTCATATGTTTCTGGCCACTCGAATATCATCTTTGGAGAAATGTGTATTCTAGTCATTTTTCAAATTTTTTACTGTTTTGAGACAAAGTCTTGCTCTGTTGCCCAGACTAGAGTGCAGTGGCATCATTATAGCTCACTATAACCTCAAACCCCTGGGCTAAAGCGACCTTTCTGCCTCAGCCTCTAATGTAGCTTGGACTACAGACACGTGCCACCATGCCTGGCTACTTTTTTTCTATTTCTTGTAGAGACGGGGTCTCACTCTTGCTCAGGCTGGTCTAGAACTCCTGGCCTCCAACAATTCTCCTGCCTCGGCCTCCTGAAGTGCTAGGATTACAGGTGTGAGCCTCTGTGCCTGGCCTCCTTTTCCAATTTTTAAATTGGATTTTTTGTTGTTATTGTTGTTGTTGAGTTTATTTTATTTCTTGATTTTGGTGGTGGTCATATAGATTTTAAAAAATTCATGAAACTTTACATTTGTCATTTGTGCATATTCCTTTCTTTTCTTTTCTTTTTCTTTTTTAGATACAGAGTCTCGCTTTGTCTCCTAGGCTGGAGTGCCATGGCATGATCAGAGCTCACTGTAATCTCCAACTCCTAGGCTCAAGCAATCCTCCTGCCTCAGCCTCCTGAATAGCTGGAACTAGGAGCATGTGCCACCATGCCCGGCTAATTTTTTCTATATATTTTTAGTTGTCCAGCTACTTTCTTTCTGATTTTAGTAGCGGTGGGGTCTTGCTCTTGCTCAGGCTGGTCTTGAACTCCTGAGCTCAAACAATCCGCCCCCTTCGGCCTCCCAGAGTGCTAGGATTACAGGTGTGAGCCACCACGTCTGGCTTCCATTTGCTTTTAAATAATCCAGTGGAGAATGTGGGAAGAGAGAGACGGTTATGGGGGTGGGGTTTATATGAAATAGTATTAGCTGTAGTTAATAACTTGAAACTGATGATGAATATATAAGGGATCATTTTATCATTCCCTCTATTTTAACGTAAGTTTGAAATGCCCATAATAAAATATAGATTCCAAATCATCATCTCAGTAAGAGATGTGATAAAGCTAGTAAAATGTTAATTGTAGAAACTAGGTGGTAAGAATATGGGTGTTACTGTAAAATTCTTCTGCCTTTTTTGTATATTTGAAAATTTACATAATAAAATGTTAGAAAAAATTACTATGCTCACATCACTGCAACATAAATTCTCTGCTTCTATTTCTGGGCATCTGAAGATGTTAGAGAAAAATAACCAATATGAAGTTAAATCATTAAAGTCAGTGGGCCCTCAGTAACACTTATCAATCCTTCTATTTGTCCTTGGGTACATCCTACTTTCCTGAATGATTATTCTCAATCCTTTTCCCCACTCTCAGTAAATAATCTTGTTTTATAGAGTAATGTTCATCAGAAAAACTGAGGCCATTAGATGTGCTATATCACTCAATGTCCCATAAACTTAAATATTCACCCATACCCTTTCTCACCTTTCTTCCAGTCCAACCCTTCCCTACCTGCCCACCCACTTCTTTTGGACTTTGTTCCTAATCACCCACTTCTCCTCTCTCCTCGCTTTTCCCCCTAACTTTGTAAACTCAAGGAACATGTCTTTCCTATCCTCAAAACAAATGCCTATCCTGGACCCATGTTCCCTCCAGCTCTATTCTTTCTAATGTGCTGGAAGGTACGGACAGTCCTCCAAACTCCAATGCTGCACCTACTCATCTCCCACTCATCCTTCAGCCCACTGCAATGTGCCTTCTTCCCTGGGCACCGTGTCACACATGACACTGTAGATCATTCCCTCCTGGTCACATGTTCCATTCCCTGGCCTCCATGATATTACTCTCAGAGTCTCTGCATACAGTCCCTTTTTGTGCCCTTACATTCCTAAGTGTTCTCTTAACAGTCTCCTGCTCTTCCCACCCTACACATTTTCCTGGATGATTTCTCTCACTTTCATGGTTTCAACTGCCACATATATGGTGATGATTCCTCAAATCCTTCTCTCCAACCCAGCCCTCTCCTCTGATGTGGACTGGTGTTCTGCGGCATGCTGGATTTCTTCACTAAGATGTCCTCACAAGCTCTAAAAATTTATATATTCCAGAATAACCTTTTAATCCTCCTAAAATTGCTCCTCTTTCCTGAGCTCTCTCTTATCTGCCACTATCTTCCAAAGTCCTTAACAAAACAAAAATAGCTCTTCACAATCAGGGCCTCCAAAGAACTTGTTTGTTTTTCTCCAAAGAACTTGTTCCTAGTGTAGGTGGCACTGTTCAAGATTTTATGCCTTCATTCATGCTGTCTCCTAGCCCGGGTACCTTCCCTGACCATTCCCATTTGGAATAACTAACTCCCGCTCCTCCTTGAAGATTCAGCACAGGTAAATCTTCTCTGAGAAGTCATTCTCAATCCCACAGCCTAAATTGTTTCTCTGTGACCTTATGATACATCTCAATAATGGCACTTTACACTTATCACATAAATAAGCTTATGTCCCCCTCTTTCCCAGTAGATTGTGAGGCTCTCTGAGGAATGAGACAGTGGACTATTTATCTTAATACCCTCCATCACATTGTGTTGCATGTGGTAGACAGAGCAAAAACTGTTTGGTTTTTTTAAAGAAATGAATTTGTACACAGAAAACGCTCCTCCTAATCATTAAAATAAAAATTGCAAGAGTGAATATGCAGAATCAAATTAGTCAAGTTCTTAATATCTAACTATATTATTCTGTACTTAATAATAACAATGTGACAACCTCAAAAAATTTCCTCCCCTCCAAAGTTTTCAAATGCTATTCTACAACATCCCAAATTGCAGCCTCGGAACAAGTCACTCAGAATAAATGAGGGAAGTTTTTCTCTTATAAGGCTCTGAGGATGAAAATATGGGGGTGGACAAGTTTTCACAAATGATAGGGAGGAAATTTAATAAGCATCCTATCTACAAACCCTAATGGTTTAGTCATCTGAGAATCACATCAACTCATACTCATTTAAAATGCAATTGTAAAATGGGAAGCAGAGAATCACAGGAATGTAACGTGAGCAGAAATAGACAATATCATTCTGATAAAGTAAAAACAAGCAAACAAACAAACAAACCCACCTAATTGTGGGAGAACTAATAAATTCTTAGCCATGGGATCATATTATATTCCCAGGGTTTGATATACATTGTCCTCAAGACCAGAGGAAAGCTCACTAATACGAAGTATTGTAAAAAATGTGATTTAAAGTAGCACTGTGTTCACTGGGGAAAAAATACATTTGCACAATACCAGGGAATTCTTTAACCCATCAGTAACTGAGAAAATATTTTCATAGTAATATAATATTTTAGAAAGAACACAGTATACATCTCTTTGTTGAATGCAATGGTGAATTCTCTCTTACCTTTACTACACTTGGTCAGTCTGTAAATATTACTAAATAGCACCCAACTAGATTTCCACATTATTATTAAGATAAATTACAAGGTAGCATAGCTCCTCTACATCTAAATTTTTCACCACCTACATAACATAGCACATGAGTAATGAGTGATTATGTGTATGTAAATATTTTATTGTATTTTTCTAAAAGTGACCAATAGGATGTCTTAATATTTTAAAATAATATTAAGTATAAGCCAATACTTATTTGTTCTAAAAAAGTTAGAAAACAGAATTAAGGAAAAATAAAATAAAATCACATAAAGATAAGCAATACACTTTGGTGTATTTCCCATTCAGACATTTTTCTACAAATATGTATAACAAATATGGGATAATAATGTAATACTGAAACTGTACTTACCACCAAACAATACATCATATTTCTATAGTATTAAATATTCTTTTACAACATTTAAAAGATTGCATAATGAAGCATTATATTATTGTATAAACAGTTATTTAAGCTATACCTGACCCTATATATAAGTCTTAATTTTTCTTTATTATAAACCATGCTGTACAAGCAATATGCCTGCAATAATGAAAATGTTCTTATATCTGGGAATGTGGGAATAGAGTGAAAGTAAATATTTTTAAAACTCATTAGACTCTACACTTAAGATTTGCGCAATTCAGAGTATGTTAATTATACCCCATTTTAAAAATAGACGAAAAAACATACTGTGATGGACATTCTCGTACTTAAATTGTTTGCAAATTAAGAAAAGGACAAATTTCTTGAACTGAGATTGCTAGATCAAAGGATATGCATACATATGTTTTTAAAATATGTGATATTCATTTGTACATTAAAAAATATTTACTGAGTTAATACTTTGGCCAAGACATTGCCAAATTGCCTTTCAGAGTAATACTCTCACTAGCAGATTTCTTAATCTGTGGCAATACTAGGTTGCAAAATTTTTAAAAATGTCTTTCCTTTCACATTTTTTTAAAATTTTTTTTTTTTTTTTTGGAGACAGTCTTGCTCTGTGGCCCTGGGCAGAGTGCAGTGCGGTTATTATAGCTCACTGCAATTTCAAACTCCTGGGCTCAAGCAATCCTCCTACCTTAGCTTCCCAAGTAGCTGGGACTACAGGCATGCACCATGAAGCCAGGCTAATTTTTCTATTTTTATCACAGCAGAGACAGGATTTTAGTCTTGCTCAGGCTGGTCTCGGAACTCCTGAGCTCAAGTGATCCTCCTGCCTCGGCCTCCCACAGTGCTAAGATTATAGGCATGAGCCACCACGCCTGGTCTCTTCACCAGATTTTTAAAAACACATCCATTATTTGAATTCATACTTTTAAAAATTTATTAGTGATCATGAAATGTTTTTCCATATGCTTATTGATCATTTGTATTTTTTCTCATCTCTACTATCTCTACTTCTTTACCATTGAGTTCTTTGTTCCATTTCCCCCCACTGATATTCATTCTTTACTTACTGATTAGAAAAAGCTTGCTAAATATTAAGGATATTAACTGGTTTTCAGATGTTTCAAATACCTTTTGAAAGTTTTTCATCCTTCTTCTCAAAATCCTTCTTACAGAATTTTTGATAGAGCATTTACATTTTTATTTTTATGGTTCTTGTCTTGGTCATTATATTTAAAACAACCTTCCCCACCCCAAGATAATATAAATATTTTCTGACACCCACTTTTCATAAGTGGGGCTAATCTGCAATAGTTACCTGGGACATTGCTATGCACCTGAGGTTCCTACCTTAGTGAGCAATCCCTTCACAGTTGGTTTGCCCTCAGGCTGCAGGAAAAGCGGGTTGGCAGCTTGTACTCGAAGAACATTCTGTAACACTTTAATCCATTCTTCCAATATATTGGGAGAATCTGCAGTCAGATAGTATGTGTGTTTTTCAGTGGTCAACTAAAATGGGATGAGAAAGGCATAGGAGAGGAAACTGTAAAGATTTGGGATCATTAGCATTTCCTTGTCCATTCTTCAAACATCATTACTTAACATGGAAACACACATGCTAAACCTTGAGTCCTATGTTCTATAATAAATAAATGTCTCCATATGATTTAGAATATTTTAACCATACTGTAAAAATTATAATAATTAAATTTTTGTTGAGATAATTTTTTTACTTCAGTTTACTTTAAAACATTTCATAGTATTAAACTTGGTCATGATTTTATATCTTGTTTAATTGTCATATTTTCCTTTTCTCCCTTAAATGTGCTACAGGCTCCTGGTTGTTGAAATGAGTAGCAGAATAATTGAAGACTAACTGATTCATTAATCAAACTAACTGATTCATTAATAAAATAACACACTTTCTAGCAATTAAAGAGAAGGTTTTTTATATAAATGAAAAAATCAACTATAAATAAAATGAGAAGACCTTGCATATAAGAAGAGAAATTCCTGGAACTAATATGTGACCAGGTATTATGAACTCATAATTTTCCAGTCTCAAATTAACCACACTGCAAATTTTCTGGAGATTTTAGAAGCTTACAAATGATTCTTAACTGTCATACCCCAAGACAAAGTTTTCCCTGATTCTCCTTTCTGAATTTTTGAGTTTTCAGGTATAATCCACTGGAAACATTGATAATGTACCTTTCTAGCAAATGTTGTCTTCCACCCTCCAAAGAAGCAATACAAGAAAATAATGGTTATTGAAAGCATTTCAGAAATAAAGTATCTGAATTTAAATTACATATACAAGACTATCTCAGCAGCTCATGTTGCATATGTAACAGGTTTTGGGAAAAACTGGCCCATGTGTGGGTAAAATGGGCAGCAGGACCTCTATGGTGTGGGTTGGAAGGGCAACCCCTCTGCTCACCAATCTTTCCCACTTAGGTGTTATGGCATCTAAAGTTCACATAAAAACCGTCATTTTCCAATTCTGTATTACTATTAATTACAAACACTTCTGAATTTAATAGTACATTATACAACTAACATCTTATTGGGAATTCATTTATCAGATAACCTTCCCTAAAATAGCTTAACAGTTTGAGAGTTGAAAATACCTGGGAGATTAAATATGGAGAAAGAAGAATATAAAGAAAGAAGGTAAAGAATGTGTAGTGGGAGCTAGCCAACACAAACAGCTTATATTACAGATTAATTACAGCTAATATTACACATTAACTAAAAAGTCTGGGAGTTTCATATACTTTTGAGGCATCAAATTAACCCTAAAGTGAACAAAGAAATATTCAATTACCCAGTGTCCTTTCCATTAGCTTGGATAATTAAGAACTGAGTTTTGCATGACACCAAAAAAAAAAAAAAATTAAGTACCTGAACTGTTTGTTTGTTATCTCCTCTTAAAATACTGCAAGATGTACTAAGTTCAATATGGCCCTGGGGTTTTCTAATTACATCACTCTGTATGAAAGGAAGAAAACCAAATATAAAGTGATTAACAGTAACAATAGTAAATGCTTTGTATTATTAATTACATTACAGGGAAGAAAATCAATCAGAAGTATGATTTATAGTTTGAGGAATTCACTTCTAAATAACAAGCACTTTCCACTCACCGGAGATTTGTAGTAAAGCAATTCACCACCTTTCAGAACGAACCATCTCCGTTTCCACGTCTTGACTTTACCACTCATTTTTAATAAATAGCCAGATTTTTCCAGTGGTTCCTAATTTTTAAAAGATTTAAAAACATTTTTTTAAGTTTCCTTTTGGAGGCTCAAACTAACTGATTCATTAATTTTTAAATATCTGATTCAGTGTTTACATTTTTCCCATTATCACTAGAAGATGAACAAGTTTTAGGGAGCTTCTGCTCTGGCTGTGAGTACTCCGTGTCTGTGGAGTAAGCATCAGGAGGAATAGCATAATCACTTTCAGAAGCCACAGAGGAGAGAGACACACCTAAAAGAACAAAGAAATAAATCGAGTCAATATTTAACACTGCGGTGGTCCAAATGCCGGATCTGAGCTCTCCTAGGGAATGCAACTATTCCTAAATGATAAGCCTCCCTAGACTAGATTTAGTCTCATTCCTCCCCATGAAGGTGTAGGGACTATCATGCAAATCTCAAAGAAGGTCAAAGGAACATGAATAACATTTTGGTATGATTACAACCACAGCTATTTTTACATATATAAAATACATACAATAGTCTACTAATGTATATTTTGTTAAGAATTAAAAATAAATAAAATCAAAGACTTAGATCATTATTTATTACAATACCCAGCTATTTTTAAAATGTTTATTGACATTTAAGGGATACAGTAATACAATGTTACTCCCTTGTGACACTACTCTTTATTTGACTGTGACAAGTATTAATAACAGTTGTGATAATATCTTTATTTTTCATAGAATAACAAAAATTTAGATCTGTAAGGGACCTCAGAGATTGTCCTGGCTAATGCCCTAATTTTCTAAGGAGACTAAGGCCCAGAGATTAAAGAATTTGTCCAAAGTCACATAGTTAAGAAGGGGCAATACTGGAGTGCAAATCTCAGGCTCCCAGTCCTAGGGCCAGTGTGCCAAGAACTCTCCTAGGTGCTAGGGATAGAGAAACAACAAAACAGAAAAATTTTGGCCTTTACAGAACATAGATTCTAGTGGAGGGAGATCAATGACAAACAAGGCAGTAAATGCTATGGAAAAATAAAACATTGAGTACATTAAAGGGAATAAAAAGAGCCAGCCATAGAAGAAGGACAAAGGACTGCAATTTGAATGTGTGGTCATGGTGGATCTCCCTGAGAAAGCACTGTTTGAGCAACATACTGAAGGAGGCAGGGAAGTCATCTATCTAGACATTTGGGGGAAAAGTACCAGGTGGAGGAAACACCACTGCAAAAGGTCCTGAAATAAAAGCATGCCTGGCATGTTGAAGGACAGCAGGAGGCCCAGTGAGGCCAAAGCTGAGTAAGGAAGGAAAAAGGAGGAGATAAGGTCAAAGATGTAAAAGAATTATGTAATATCTTATAGCCATCATGAGGCGCCACTGCAGTCTTCTGAGCAAAAGTGTGCCATAACCTGATTCTGGCTGTCGTTGGGAAGCGGGAGGAAGGTGAAAGCAAAAAGACCACTGGAAGCCCAAAATGTTAACCAAATGAAAGCTGAGCAGCTCCAGCTGAAGCTGAGGGGTTTAGAAATACCCAGAGGTTCCATGGAACACAGTTCGGAAACCAACAGAGATGCCATGTTGCATTAAAGGCCTTTTATAAAATACAGATGTCATTTAGTGGCATTAGATCTCTCTGTAACCTCTACTTATACACAAAATTTCTTCAAAGTCCACTAAAAATCATAGACACATCCAAAGTGAAGTTTTGGTTGGTTTCCACTTTATTACTAGATTAAACAACACATTTTTAGGTATATTTTCTGCCACTTAGCAGTATGACAAATTGAGCTGAAATAAGTCTATCCCACAAATTATCCAAAATGCCACACAGTAAGTATAAAAGAGAAACCTCATTTTGGCCAATTATCTCACTTTATTCCAACAATAAAGTGATGTCTCTCTTATAGACAAGATAAGGCTAAAACCAATCCAAAAAAAAAAAAGACTATATAATTTGTCTGGAATCACAGATAATTAAGAAGAGAATTAGAAGTAGAACATAAATGTCTCAGTCCTAGGCTAACGCTCTTTCGCTAGGGTTTAGCGCAAGTTCTTTGATATTTTTTTAAAAATTCTCTTATGGGGATAAAATTCCCAATAAATATTTTGAATAATATGAAGTTGCCTTGTACACCTTTGATTTTCCCTCACCTCGTTTCATGGCTCTAGGGCTGCCTGGCCCACTCCTACTACGCGAGTCTGACTCTGATGTCCGGGAGCTGGATCTGGAGCTGTCTTCTTCCTCTGACCCGGAGGAGTCATCCAGGAAAGGGCTGTTACTTATTTGGGTTGCTTTCTAAAGAAAAGCAGAACAGCCTCCCTGTATCCATCCCTAAAGTTACCTCTCTGTTTCAGAATGTTTTACAGAAAGAAGTCATAGAATATGATTTTTTTAATACAAAGTCAAGAATATATTTTGCCGTTGGAAAAGTCAAAATTCTAATTAGCAAGGCTTTAATCAATTATAAAAGATTCCTGAAAACATAAGGTTGTCGATACCTGATGATCCTTATTTGAAAGCAAGGAAGGGGTACCCTGCCCTGATACAACCCTGTCCTGATACAAAGATCTTCCTGAATTGGCAATTTTCATTACATCATTAATAATATGTCTCCTTTAAACAACTAACAGCCATGGATAGTCAGGGGAATCACATGGGACACAACAAAAGTAGACTCAGACCTCTAATACTGATAAGAATAAATATCATCTGTAGACCTTTCCATTTCTTCTTTTTATAACATAATAATATGAACATCTAAAACTCTCTATAAAAGGAGAGTCTGTGTAAAATGTTAAGAATGGTATCTGGAGCTTGAATAAACAGTTTTCTTGATCCATCATGAAGAGAACCATATGCTTAACAGTAACAATAATGAGTTACCCCCTTCAAGGTTGTGTACACTGGGGTTGTCATATTCTTGTATATCAGAGATGTATAAAGTCCCGACGTAGTATATGAAAGCATTGTAATAGAATCTGAAACAGAAAACAACATTTTTTATAAATAAACCCTTCTAACTATTAATAGCATATTGGTCTACTTCTTACGAATGTGAATTAATATAATTTCCAGTTAAAGAGATATTAGATGAACACATGTGATTACTAATTACTAATTAGTCTACTTTTATGAATTACGGCATTTACAGGTTCATTTATATACTTTTTTACATGGTTTATTATGTCCTCATGTGTTCTAGTTCCCCAGCTAGACTGTAGGCTCTTTGAGAGCAAGAACCATAGCTTTTATTTCTTTGGCATCTCCATACACACCTAGCTCAGGCTGGACAGAAGTAAGTATAATCAACTGCTTACTGATTCATTCAGTGAGTAGTACGGTATGAAGATGATCTCTGACTATTCATAGCCCTATTACTGACATAGTATTAAAACATCATTATTCTTAAGATTTTATCAGATGAATCTGATGTTGAAAGATTAGAATATAATTGCCTGAATGGTAAGAACACAAGATAGTTGAAAAGGAACAGAACATTAATGGTTACCTCTAAGATAAGAATTAGTGGTGGGATAGAGAGGGGCTGGTAGAAAGAACCACAAGAAAATTTCTCTTTTTATTCCATACAGTTCTGTTGTTTGGTTTTATTTTTTGTAATGGGCATGCATTGTTTGTTTAAGAGTCTCTTGGAAGGAAAGATGGAAGGAAGGAAGGAAGGAAGCAAGGAAGGAAGGAAGGGAGGGAGGGAGGGAAAGAAGGAAAGAACAGGGAATATTTTCCCTGGAACAAAGGAACATAGAGATCAATATTTTTTGTAATTTTAAACAGCTGAAATGCCACAGTTTCTCTGCTTTAGTTTCTTTCAGGTAAAATCATACATCAGAGTTGAAGATATTTGTGTCTCTATACCAAGTAAAATGAATATCAATTTTAAAATATAAATCAGCAACCTTAGAAATCATTTTTTGAAAGTTTACATAATTCTATATATTCCAATGACGTTAGACATTTAAGGAAGTCCTTGGCTAGTGAAACAGCAATACTGACTTCTTAAAATATTTTTTTATTGTGGTAAATATCACATAACATAAAATTTACCACCTTATCCATTTGTAAGCGTACAGTTCAGTAGTAATAAGTGTTTTCACATTGTTGTAAAATAGACCTCTAGAACTTTTCCATTTTGCAAATCTCCCCCTATCCCCTGGCAACCACCATTCTATTATATTTTCTGTTCCTATCGATTTGACTACTTCAGATACCTCATTTAAGTGGAATCATAGAGTATTTGTCCTTTTGTGATTCTACTATGTTTTTCTATTATACTATCACTTAGCATAATGTCCTCAAGGTTAATCCACATTGTAGCATGCGAAAGCACTTACTTTTATTCATGTTCTCCACATTGAAGGCCTCTGACATTCGAATGCCTGATTTGGCTACAGCATAAATTCTGCTTTCCTAACGTAAAAGAGAGATTTGAACAGGGTATTTAAAGCAAAGAAATGATTACTTTCAATACCCATATTTTTCATTTGTTCTTCATTTAATATTCATCAGAGTACAGCATTATTATAAAACAGTATCAGTGCCAACTAAAATATGCCATTGTGAATAATCCTGCAGAGATTTCTTCCATCCATTAGTCATTCCACTGTTTATCTTTGCTCCCCAATTTTTGGTTGGTATTTTAAATTCTTTTAAAGACAGGGAAAAAGTAAGAGAAAGCTTATTCACAATCACTGACTACATGTAAACACTACTTTCAATATTCTTACCATTCTAGATTATGGTTAAAGAAAAAAAGAAAGAAAAACCTTGAATGACTGTCAGATGAAGCCAGAAACCATTCACAATCATTGACTATGCACAAACACCACCTCTAATAGTCTACCAATCTGGAACATGGTTAAAAAAAAAAAAAGGAAAAATTTGAAGTCAGAAATCATAGAGTAGTATTAAATGCTATCACTTTCTTATTTCAGTGTACTTTTCAATCAAGTAGAAGAAATAGCTAAGGTCAAACAATAAATACATGGTAAGAATTGCAATGGAATTTACATTATCTTGTTCCAAAAGTAGGTTACTTTGTTATCTCTTTTTCTCTGACAGAGTCCTCCGAAATAGATACTGGAAAAGCTTTCAGCCCCACCCCCATGAGGAAAGGGAACCCAGGTGGCTCTTAATGCATAGATCACCAGGTCTTGAATTTTGTAAGGGGTCTAACCTGGGCATAGTTGACTGGATCAGGACATAGTGGGCAACTAAGGCTGTCCTCTTCAGGTTAGCCAGTGGTCTGAGAAGGAACTGGCATGAGATCTCTATCAGGGACACTCTAGATTGAAGAGTGGCTGACTGAATGAATCAGATGCAGTTTCTCTGAGCATGTGATTGGGAGATACATGCACAAACACAAACCAGCAGAGTGGGCAGAATAGAAAGACATACAAAAATAAGGCAGTAAGCAAATGTGAGGTAGACAGAAGCCATGAGAGAGCAGGGGAGAGTAGTTAGTAGGAGAAGAAAGAGAATCACCATAGGCCTGAGAGGACAAGCTGAGCCACTTGAGCAGAGGCAATGGGCATCATCTGTTTCTAAGGAGCTGACTTGACTATTAGAGGTGCTGTAGTATCATCATGTTGTCCTACTACAGTGACTATTATATTCTGAATGATATTCCAGTTCAGTAAGGATACCTTATGCCTTAAAATAAACTCTTAAAAATCCTTAAAATAAATTCATATTAATTGAGGTAACTAGTACACATCTCTTTTCCTTGAAACCTGAAAATACTTAGCAAACAGAAATAAAACTTCAAACTTGGTCAGTCTGCTGGAAGGCTTTTTCAGGAATAGCTTCACTAGAGGAAGAGAAGAGAGAAAGGAAAAAAAGTTGTAAAATGGTTTGCCAAATAAAATGAACTGGAAAGCCTAACTGAAATCTCTGAAAATCTCAATATAATAAAAAAGGTAAAATTTTGACTTCTCACTGCCTAAAGGATAAAATAATTGGAATTCCAGAGATTCACATGCCATTAGCTTCCACTTTTTTTGTGCCATCCAGAATTTAGTAATAAACTTCAGACAGTTTCATGTGAATACTGAAATGAAATGTCCTCTTGAAAGCAAATAAGAGCGGATACATCTTAAGGTCTGAATTTATACAAGGAAAACACGGTTGCCCTAATTTGCTTAAAATTACATCAGTCATGAAATAAAAAATAATAAAAGAACATTACTCCAAAAACCAAAAAATCCTGCAACCCAGATGTTTACCTGCAGGCAAAGGTTGAATTAGGCCAATATGTGAAGAAAAACTTAAATCTGTAAGAACTAATCATTTTGCCTTGTTTCAAATATAGAAAGAATTTTTTTAATCTAGGAATATTGATATTCCTAAGAAGAATCACACAATTGTCATATTAATGGTCAATGTTTCAAGGGAAGAAGATTCAATCTATTCTAAATCTGTAGAAGGATGCTTTGGTTAAAGCAATGGATATATAAGCTCATGGAAAGTTAAATTTCTTTGAAAGCCAATCGAGTAAATGACTATGTTCAAAAACGGATGACTAAGAATAGTTGACTGTCCTGGTTCAGAAATAACCCAAAAGTATCAGTTAGGGGGAACTCTTCTTCCCTACCCCCAATGTTTCCCTCCATGTGGAGGGAGATCCAATAAATGAACACTCCTCATCTCTCTCCACCCATCCACTTTGTCCCCTCCAAGAGGAGTGGCTTAATGTGATTGGTAAGCTTAGAGGGAGAAACTAGCACATAGAGCCCAGCATCTTCCTCTCTCCTTTCTCTTGCAAAGCAGCTACCTGCAGGAAACAAGTGTCTATTTTGTTTCTTGTGGCTTTCAGTTTTAGAGGGGCACCATCACACTGGAAGAAGCCTGTGGTGGTCCAGTGCTGCCTGGGACTGGGTGAATAAAACTAGCTAATTCCGAAATTCAGTAATGGAAAAGCTCGTTTGCCCACCAATTCTCTAAAATCAGTTTTATCTGTAAATAAGGTAATATTTTAATCTCCCATCTGTCTTATTGTTGTCTTATTTCTCAACTGATTCAGAACTCAGTAGGGGAAGAGAAGAGGAAATAATATTGTGAAAACTGGAAAATGTCCGAACAAAGCTGGATTTCAAAAGGAACAGGAAAAGAAGTAAAACCTGAAAATGAGTGTTGAGGAAAAACTACTGTGTCTGTGTTGCACACAGCAATGTAATTACCCAAGAAGGAAAACGGTGCAGGGGAGGAGTTGGAGGTTTGCAACATGCTGCCTTCTTTGCAGAGTCACATATTTCCTGCTCATCTGAACATGGAGATTCCAGGGAGTCATAGGAAAATAATCCATCATCACAACTAGTGTCCATATTGTCTAAAATTTCTGTATTGTCACCATCAACTAGATCAAGATCAGTTTCCTGAGGTCTCAGCGGTCGTATCATGCTTATAGCATTTCTGTTTGTACCAAACATCCTGTCGGAACTTAACTGTGGCTGGCTTAAGTGCCTTTTGGCTAGTGCTACACTTATACTGAAAACATTAGGAATCCTTAACTTTGGGGCTGGCAGGTTTGATGAAGGCACTAATTGTGTTCTTTTTCCAGGGAGTGAGTTAGGATGTTTTGGAGTTAAAGCTGGGGTCAAAATAGGGCTTGGGGTGTTGGCCTCACTTGATGAAGATGAATAATCCAGTCTCTGAGACTGAAATTTTTTATTCAGTTCATCTGAGGGACTATCTTGTTCCTTTTTACTTGATTCAGAATTTCCTTTTCCAAGAAGACTGTTCTGAGCTTTCCATTGTGCCTCCTGTTGCCAAGAATATAGCTTCTTGTGTTCTGGTCTCTTTATGCCAAAAGTCTCTTCTTCAAATATAGAACTGCTGTCATCAGATGCTGTCAGATATGTCTCGCTCCCCATCCTGCTGCACTGGACTCCTTCCTCTGACGTGTGACTGGAAAGGGTGGACGTGCACCTGGACTTGGATCTTCCTTTGCACCCATCTTCCTCATCAGAACTCCAGTCACTCACTAGGGCCCCCGAATTCTGGGATATGCCCCCCTCTGTTCCAAAGCTTGTTCTTGTATTCCGACTCTGTTCTGAGCCACAAGGAGTTTGATGCGATGTTCTCTGGCCTCTGTTGTTTTCTAGCACTTGGTTATCAATAGACTTTTCCGAAATTCCCATTTCTAGAAAAGGATAGATCATATCAGCATGTTGCCTTTAATATCTTTCTGTGCATTTAGCTTTATGGAACTACACTGTTGAAACTGGCAATTTCATATGAATAAAAGTAATTTACATTATCCTTTGTTAGCTTTATGTCCTTTTTAAACAAAAGTTTGAAAAGCTTTTAAACAAAAGCTTTATGTAAAACACAGAATCCTAACACTTCAATATAACAGTTTCAAAATTAAACTTTTTTTTTTTTGCAAAGAAACATGCCGGAGAAAAAACTAAAAACTGACAACAGTCTATAGAGAGAAAATAAGAGAAACAAAATGTGAAATAGGGCAGTTTGACTACCAAAGAAAGCAGCCACCAAAAAAATGAACACCATTAATTCTATTTTAGAAGCAAAGAAAATGGCAACCGTCTTTCAACTAAATTTCAAAAATACCATAAAGTAAATTTAAGCATTCTAAATACAAAGCTATAGTTTAAGAAACAAACTTTGCTCCCAAGCATCAATACATGACATAAGCAAAATCATGAAGAAAATATGAACAGGGAAAAGCTTTCCTTGTTCTACTTTTGGTTTAATCATAACCACAAAGTATGTTTTTATAATAACACTCTTTAAAAATGTTTTTAGGTATGGCTTATTTATAACATAATAGAATAAACCAATGGCTTCATAAATAATGAATTAACACTTTAGACTGGAGAATAGAAGAGAAACTTTGAAAACACGAAAAACATACATAGGACCTTCGTAATTAAGGAACTAGAGGTTGAACAAACAAACTCTAAAATTTGGTGTCAGGTAGTTTGTTAAATTTGTAAGTGAGCAAGAGCTTTAGGGTAGGCAACCTCAGCTATACTCAACTGACTGTTGGAAAGGGGGAAGGAAATTAAAATGGCTTCTCAAAAAAGAAAAGAAAATGCAAGTAATACATTGAAAGCAAGGAGCAAAGGAGCCTTTTGATTGGAAAAACATTGTGCAGTTGTCATAATTTCATAACCAAGCATAGAGACTAGACAGAGATAGCTTTTAGGGAGGAAATTTTTCTCCTTTGGAGGAAGGAAGCTGGAACTGAAAATAGAGAAGCAGCCTCTCTAAAGTATTGGGGAGAAGTCAACAAAAGAGATTCACTAGACATGGTAAAGCCAGCAGATGCACAGCAAAGCAAAATTTAGAGGGGCTTTAAGACTAAAAGAAGAGGAGAAATCTGCACACAGAACCAGGGTTTAAACATCTAGGTAAACACTTTCCCTTTGAAGCATATAGGGAAAGTCAAAGCAGTCATTAAATTATCTTCTAGAGTTCTTTTCTTTGTAAGTTCACTATGCCATATTTAATTTCCTGTTTAATATTAGGTAATTTTTATATTTTAAATAAATAATAGGAAATTCATAGTTCTAATCTGAAACTCAGCTAAAACAAATGCAGTACCTTGTAGATAGTAATATAAACTTTTAACTTTTACTTATTTATTTGTTTATTTTTAAGAGATGGGGTCTTGCCATGTTGCCCAGGTTGGCCTCAAACTCCTGGGCTCAAGCGATCCTCCCATCTCAGCCTCATGAGTAGCTGGGATTATAGACATGGCCACTGTACCTTGCTTTTAATTTTAAATATCACTTCTGCCTACTGCAGGAAAAGTATTAAGAAGAGAAAATCATCAGGTCACAGTGGCTCACACCTGTAATTCTAGCATTTTGGGAGGCCAAGGTGGGAGGATTGCTTGAGGCCAGGAGTTTGAGACCAGCCTGGGCAACATAGCGAGACCCCTGTCTCTACAAAAAACAGAAAAATTGGCCAGGCATGGAGGTACATGCCTGTAGTCCCAGTTACTCAGAAGGCTGAGGCAGGAGGATCACTCCAGCCCAGGAATTTAAGGTTGCAGTGAGCTATGATTGGGCCACTGCACTTCAGCTTGGGCAACAGAACGAGACCCGGTCTCTCAAAAAATAAACAAATAAATAATTAATTTTTTTTTTTTTTTTTGAGACAGGGTCTCACTCTATCACCCTGGCTACAGTGCAATGGTGCCATCATAGCTCACTACAACCTCAAATTCCTGGGCTCCAGAGATCCTTCCAGAGATCCTCCTGCCTCAGCCTCCCAAGTAGCTTGGGACTACAGGCTCGTACCACCACACCAGGCTAATTTTTCTATTTTTTGTAGGGCAGGGGTCTCAAACTCCTGGCCTCAAGCTATCCTCCCACCTAGGCCTCCCAAAGTGCTAGGATTCTAGGTGTGAGCCACTGCACTCAGCCTAAAATTTTAAAATAAATAAATATAAAGGGAAAATCAGTTTCTCCTACGCATCACTGGCAAAGACTCTCAGAAAACACAAAATAATTAGACACACAAAGTTAAATGCTGTATTGCTCTTTAGAAATACTCTCATAAAATACCAAGTTGTCAGGAAAAAAATACACTATATTTGGATTAATCTTAGCAAATGATTTGTCCTTTTAAAAAAAATGCCAAAGTAAATTCCTATAGTCCATAAATACCTTCTATGCCTTTTCCTTCAGTGAACTCGGGTTCTTTAGATGAAATTTTGCACATTTCCTCAGCCTTTACTACTTTAGGAGGACTCCTTGCACGAGATAAAAAGCATCCAAAGGTCAAACTGCTCAGGCGCTGGCCTTCTGAAAGCTTTAGTGTAGAGACGATGGACGTTTTCTTTCCTTGAATTTCTGCAAGGTCATCAATCAAAATTAAGATTTGAATATTTTTATAGCAGTTTGTTAAACAGAATCAAAGCATATTAAAAACTGGGACAAATCACTCTTTATACTAGAAACAATCCTGAAATTCATCTTTATTTACATATAATAACATTGAACCTTCAATGATGAGCATCACATGCCTATACTTAAAATCTGGGCCAGCCTGGCGGCTCACGCCTGTAATCTCAGCACTTTCTGGGAAGCCAAGACAAGAGGATTGCTTGAGGCCAGGAGTTTGAGACCAGCATGGGCAACACAGTGAGACCCCCCACTATCTCTATAAAGAATTTAAAATTAGCTGGGCATGGTGGAGCACACCTATAGTCCCATCTACTCAGAAGGCTGAGGCAGGAGGATCACTTGAGCCCAGAAGTTAAGGGCTTCAGTAAGCTATGAGTGTACTTTGTGCAGCTTAAGCAACAAAGCAAGACCCTGTCTCGAAAATAAATAAATAAAAATAAATAAAATCTGTTTTATGTATTTTGAATGTTCAAAATATTTTTTAACTGCAGAGAGGAAAAATATCTAATCCCTTTAAGAGTAGTGAGTTCTCAACCAAAATGAACGAAAAACAGATTATAAATATCTAAAGAGTTATAGATTCTTATAAAATCAAGTGTTGATAAATACCAATTAAGTATTGGTAAAATTTGTGTGGTATGGCACTAACTGTGAGGAAAACGCATTGCTGCTTTGTTAAAGCAACCAAAGGAAATTTGGATCATCATTGGGGCAAATAGCACATTATCACTGTAATGACTTTTACTTATCTTAGTTTTCAATAATGAGAAGAAAGTAGATGGAGGGGCTTGGTCTTCAGTGACCAAAATATAAAGATCCTTAATCACTTCTTTAGAGAAAAAAAAGAGGGTGGGGGTAAAGAAGTTAGGCAGCTAGTGGAGTGATTATTAGGTCAGCACCTAATCATGGGTTTAATTCATCTCTAGGACTTTTAACATTGCTGCTTATAAGATTGAAAAGCATGGGGATCCTAGTAAGAAAAATTTCCAAGGAAATTTCTTAACTCCAGGACAGCACCAAAGGATTAAGTTAAATGCAACTGATAACAGAGTACAGTATAAGAAAAGTATCTTTATATAGTATTTTCCTTCAGATGTATCTTTTAATATTTTTATGTTGATCATCTTTCATAGTAATATTGTAATAACTATATATATGCATATATATTTTAAAAGTACTACTTTATATTTATTCTTCTCAAGTCCAAGCCTAGTTTCCAAGGATTAATACCTCTTGGTCTGTAAGACCTAAGAGGCTGCCAGTGAATACTAGAATTGCAAGCTAAGGATATCAGGGAAAATAACGAGCTTTTGGGAATGAGCTTAGTACATCTAATCTATTTGAACAACGGTGAATGTCACATAGACCTGAAACTTTAATTCTAAACATAAAATTCCAGATCAACTATAGGAGCATCTTTTTTTATCATACAGGTAGAGAAAATGATAGCAATTAGTATTAACATGCAGTAGACAAAATGTTTTCATATGCCCTATAATCAACAATTCTATATAATGCCCCATGAAACCAGTAAGGCACTATTACAATTATGATTTTACTAACGGGAAAAACAATTTCTGGAGAGATAACACAGTTGTTAAAAAGCAGGGCATTAAAGCTGACTTCAAAGCCCATGTTCTTCCTAACATATCAGTATTTTTCCAAAATATTTTGTGAAACCTCAGAGCTTTGTGGAAATGTCCCAGAAGCTATAGGAAGAGCTGTGGGTGAGGCTAAGTCAGCAGAACTCTGGACTCAGAACTCGATGCTGCTTTTACCTGTCTTGTCCACTGAAGGTCTACAGAAAATTTTATTTATTTATTTATTTTAAATTATTTATTTTGTTTCAAATAAAGTTTGAAAACCTCCATTCCAGGCCATGGGTCTAATAAGCGTGAACTACACATACACCCTGCTTGATTCACCTCCTTTTCAACTCAATGCTCATTTGAATGGCTATCACCAGAACAGCGTACTAAGTGTTTAGTAAATCTTGGCTGAGTGCAGTGACTCGTGCCTATAATCCCAGCACTTTGGGAGGCTGAGGCTGGAGGACGGCTTGAGGCCAGGAGTTTGAGACTAAGTAAACTTTTATGAGATGATAGTTAAGCCATCCACACTTAAGCTTTGAAGTTGAAAAGAAAGTAACCTTATGCACTGAAAAAATTTTATCATTTTTCAATGAACAAAATCTATTTTATTCGTATCATAAACTTCTGTTCAAAATACTCAAGCTGTAAGAATTTCAATCACTGTTGAAAACCATGATACAAAGCAAAAACAGAAAAGGGGACAGATGGAAGGCCTTTAACAATAGAAAGAAGCAGCAGGCCGTGGTGGTTCATGCCTGTAATCCTAGCACTCTGAGAGGCTGAGGGAGGATCACTCAAGGTCAGGAGTTCAAGACCAGCTTGAGCAAGACCAAGACCCCCGTCTCTACTAAAAATAGAAAGAAATTAATTGGCCAACTAAAAATATATAGAAAAAAATTAACTGGGCATGGTGGCGCATGCCTGTAGTCCCAGCTATGCGGGCGGCTGAGACAGAAGGATTGCTTAAGCCCAGGGGTTTGAGGTTGCTGTGAGTGAGGCTGATGCCATGGCACTCTAGCCCGGGCAAAAGAGCAAGACTCTGTTTCAAAAATAAATAAATAAATAAATAAAAAATAAATAAAATAAATGAAAAAAAGAGAAGAAGAAGAAGTTCAAGAATAGAAAGAAGCAAAATGAACATCTGGTCATGTTTTCCTGACGTATGTAGTGACCACTTTGGAAGACCTGTATATCATCGACCCTATCTCTTTTTGTCTTCCATTTTCCAGCCCAACATCACCCGGGTGCAGGAGTTCTGGTTTGTTTAGAAATTCTCTTTCATTTTATGACAATAACTTCTTATATGATGTTCATAATTGTGTCTTTGGAACAACAGAAAAAAAAAACAGTAAAATCTCAAATAGCCAAATAAATCCAAATAAGCTATCTTAGTCAAAGTATTTGTACCTTGTAGTTTTGACTGCATTGTTCTTATCTCTTCAGTTTGGTTTTGGTTGATCAAACGAAGATTCTGATTCTCCAATTCCAGCTAAAAGAATATAATGGTATTCTTTTATATAGAGATAACATTTTCAAAATGTTCTAATAAATTATAATATTTAGAAAATGTTAATATCTAGTTACTCTATATGTAAGCAACATACAAAAGAATGATAAGCAAATATTAGATTAATTTTCAGCACAAGCTACCAATCTAGATAATTATGGTATTAACATTTAAAACTAAGACCTTTAAATGTTTTCACCCACTATGCCTTTTCCACTGTAAAATTATTTGAAACCAAAATATTTCAGTATTAAACTGCCATATAAACTAAATAATGTATGCTTCTCAGATACCACATTAATTTTGTGAGATGTACACATATGTTCTATAATTATTTAAAATTAACTAATTAGAATTAAAATTAACTGATCAAAATGAGGCTATTTATACTGATCATCATGAGTCTATTGATAATGTTTAATTTTAGAAATACACTGGATATTAAAATGAAAGCTACCTATCCTAATTTTGCCAAGAGACAACAGCACCACCAACCGATCACAATTTTTTGTTTCCTTCAGAATAATCATGGATTCTGATAATTTATTTATTTAAAAGAAGTAAAAGGTAAAGAAAAGGAAAAAGAAAGCAATAAATACCTCATTTAACTTAACTGTTACCCATTCTTTGATCTTAGCTGCTTTCTCTTCTATTATTTTAGCTTCTTGTATTCTTATTTGTTTCTGAAATAACATTAGCAGTTTGTTTAGTTCAAACATAAACTCACTGGTCTGGAAAAGTTACATCATAAATATACAAGGCAAATCGACTTAAACCCTGTTTCCAAGTTAATACATCTACCCACAAATTACCAAACAAATTTTAAAAAGAAAAAAATTATTCAGCATATACAATAATAAACCACTGAAAGTACTGTGAGTTTTAACAACTGCTATTCTCATTCCCTGAAAGATTATACACTAAAATCAATCCACTGAGTTTATCAGGAAAATAAAACATCTCTGGAAATGGTCTAGGATTTAGAACAGTAGCACAGGGGTCAACTAACGTAGGGAGAGGAGAATAAGAACCTTCTTAGGAACACGGCTTTTTCCCTCTTAAATGCTAGCTTTCAAAGATACAAGAAAAATAATCATTGAGAAACTATAGCTCACATTTACCAACCTTAAAATCTGGTTATGATCATAAAACTACTGAGAATGTGACTATCATATAATCATAGTGAGTGAGGCCTGGGGGTAGTAGAAGGCTGAAAACCATTGACCTAAAAGAAACACTGATCCCCAAGAAATAGAAAAAAAATGCTGACAATAAAAAACAATCTAACCCATTTAACAAAACGATTTCATAGTGGTCATATAAATGATGTTAAATGACCATTTAAGGAAATAACTCTAATATAATTTTAAAATAAAATAAACACTACACTTGTTTTCATTAAAGTGGTTTTGAAATGGTATACACATTTCTAAGCAGAAGGATTGGTGTCAAACATAAATATTTAAAATATAATATTATATAAACATTTCTAATACCCTGACACTAACAATTTATGGACATATATGGCTGCTGATAACCAAGTGTTTCCAACTTAAACACTGCACTTAAACTCTAAAGTTTGAATATTGAGGAGCATTGTCACATTCAAAAAGTGTTAAATCTTGCCTTGGAATTTCCCCCAACTTAAAGTGAATACCATTTTGCTTGTACCTTTCACCAATAAATGTGATGCAATCCTCTGGGTTGACAGAGTAAGATTTCTAATCTTTGTGGTTATGCACAAATGAGCACACTTATTTAGAAATCTTTTGATGATCAAATTCTTCCTAACCTGCTCTTCAAGTTGCAGTTCCAAGTTTTGAATGATGTCATCTTTTTCCTGTATTAGAGACTCCAGATCTTGACACTTTTTATATAACCTTGTCTCTGATTCACTGGTTTGGATATTAGCTGCTTTTAACTTTTCTTCCATAACTTGTACCTAAATTCAGAGAATAAAATATTAAAATTGTGCATGTATTTAATTTACCATAGTAGTAAACTTAGAATTTTACTTTAACATTATATAGATTCCTAAAAGGTGCCATAAAAGGAAAATATTAAACATCAAGTTTTAACATATTTAATAATTATAAAGTCTGAAGACTATTTTGCCAAGTGGTGTTAGCTTTGAAGTACATAAGGGTACATACATAAGAGATTCTCAGAATATTGCTATCATATAAAGTAATAATGTATTAATAAATGTTTCCAAGAGCAACAATAATATGCAAAGTGTTTATACAAACATAGAAACAGAAAGCTTTTAGCCCTCATTTTTTCATATTTAAACTAAGTAGGAATATAAAGTAAGGAAGATGAGTGGTAAGATAAGAGTCACATTGGATAACTTGGTATAATAACATATTTTGGAAAAAAATATTAAACTTAGAAGAAAAAGAAACATATACACAATGGAAAGTGGAAAAAAAAGAATCTTAAAGCCCCAAATGATGGGATCATAAAAAAGTATGAGAGTCTAGATATAGATGGGGGAGTACATTCAGTGAGGGCTTATTGATTCATTCATTTGACAAATATTCATTAAATACCTGCCAACTGCCAGGCATATTCCAAGCCCTGAGAAGGCATCAGTGAATAAAACAGACCCCAAAATTTCTTCCTGCATAGCAATTACATTCTAATGGATGAGAGAGATCACATGTAAAAATCAGTACAGTACCTTACACAAGTGATAAGGGTAGTGGGAAAAAAACAGAACAAGGTAAGAGAGATCTGGTGTGTGGCTGGAGGTTGAGTGGTGCCTCAATTTTAATATCTAAGGTAGATTGGTTCTGCTTGGAACCTCTGCAAAACTCATTTGGGCACAGGGAATCTTAAAAGGGCATATCTGCATATTGTATTGCTGACCTACATGGATTATATAAGTCTATTCAACTCATAGTAAAATTTAGATTTTACTATCAACACCTTTTAGTTCTCACTTTTCTCACCTTTCTGTGAATTACAAAGCTGATCCTTGATTGTAGATGATCTAGTGGATTGGATGCCTCACCAGAGATTTTATAGGGAGCTCCAAATAAGGGATGTGTGTAATGTTAATAATAGTAAGAAAGAAAATAAAGTATTGGGGACTATATACAATATTAAGACTTTCATCCTATATACTCCAAATAGGTATGAATGTAATCTTAGTAATATTTAGATTACAGGGGCAAAAAAGAAAAAGAATGTGAAAGCATTTGAGAAATTAAGCTAATAGTTAAGATGAAAAATCTTAAACTATTAAAAATACCTCTGAAAAATCACAATGAATCATTACTTAATGTTCAAAAATACTGAACTAATGAGCATTTCAGAAGGAAGGTGTAAAGGTTAGTTTGGTCTTATTTTTTTAACCATGAATACCAGGTTTCATCTGTGGCTTCACTGTATAAATGTAAATTCAACTCAGATGCCAAAACTGTTCTACTTAAATACCACTCACATGGCGGAAAACTATGAAAATAAAAGAAGATCAAAAAAACAGAATTAAAAGAGTATTCTACTGTCCAAATGATAATTTAAGTTACCTTAGATTTAGATTCTTTGCCATAATATAGCAGGCTTTCTGCATGAGCTGCAGGACAAAGATCTGCATCAAGGACAAAGGTCTGCACCAGAGATACTGTTACGCAAAACAGCCCAAGCAGGAGAGAGAATTGGACAGTAATCTTAAGATGGTATAGCCAGTTGCACACAGGGCATTCTGTAGCTGAGGAAGCAGAGAGAGAAGAGCAGAGGCCAAGTCCAAAATAGTAGTTCTCCTCTGAGGACAGAGTAATAGAAGGTAAACCTCAAGAAAAACAAAAGTAACAGAGTAAGACTAGAAATAAATATGACCACACCTATATGTACAGTCTCCTTTTATTAAGCTGAAGCAAGGCATCCTGTAGACACTGTGTTGCAACATAAAACTGTCCTATTATTACTTAGGTCTATAGTTCCAGAAAACTATGATTTAGAACTTCTACCCTGAAAAACATGCTCATTTTATGAATGAATGGTGCAGAGCTCCTTGGATGCATCTTTGCCAACTGAAACTTTTTAATTTGATCATCACTTTTAGATAAATAACTTCCCTAGGCAAGACAAATATTGGCAAAAGTGGCAAAATCTCTTAGGGAAAGAGATCCCAAAGTAGTTACAGGCAACCTACTTAACAAGTGGTCCTGTTAAGGCCAAGTTACACAGGATTCACCAGCCTTCCTTGGTGATTAGTATGAATAAGAAGTCTACAGAGAAGCTAAGAGGCCTGTAGAAAAACCAAGTAGCCTTTTAAAATGTCTCACCACAAACACTTGGAAAACAGCCCAGTTCTTTTTCCATTCATTTAACCTGAACCATGTAAGAATTTTAACTACTCAAAAGACTGACCAATAACAAACACCTATGAATTCAAATTGGTTGCTAAATACAATTTCACAATTATCTATACATGGATACTCCCTAGTGCGGAATGTTTTGTGTTTTTAGGCTACTTTTCTCCTTTACTTCCAGGACAGCCTCTAGTTGCATCCACCCACCTCAGCACACTCCTCAGCCATTTCCCCAAAACCTTCTTGAGCCTGAGGTTCCTAAGTACCTGTTCAGCAA
The DNA here is from genome assembly GCA_963574885.1 of Lepilemur ruficaudatus. Classification (NCBI taxonomy): domain Eukaryota; kingdom Metazoa; phylum Chordata; class Mammalia; order Primates; family Lepilemuridae; genus Lepilemur; species Lepilemur ruficaudatus. The sequence goes on from CAUYRT010047275.1 coordinate 25,667, forward strand.
AAGGTTAACTCAGCAGACCTGGGATACTCAGATCCTGCACATTCCAAAGAAACAGACTGGTCCTTGACTGGCTCTTGGGAGACAACCTCTGAACCTTTGGAAAATCCTAACAGATAAAACTGGCTTTGTAAACCTGAGAACTTGGGCCACACCAGATAGTTTATGGTAACAACCTGATTTATGGTGAATGCCTGTTTTTTGTTCACCTGGGTCCCTGGGCCATGCTGTATCATATTGACCTCTGGGAGCGGGAGTAGACGGGGGCCACTAGAGACTGAGTAACTAAGGTCACTCATGTGGGTACTCCAAGCTGACTCAATTCCAATAAAAATGCTGGACACCAAGGCTTGGGTGAGCTTCCTTGGCTAGCAGTACATCTTACATGTTATCACACATCGTTGATGGGAGGATTAAGCACGTCCCTGTGCAACCCTACTACAAGAGGATAACTGGAAGCTCGTATTGTGTTTCTTCTGGCCACCACCCTATGTACTTTATTTTATTTTTTTTAGACACAGGGTCTCACCCTGTCTCCCAGGCTGGAGTACCGTGGCACAATCATAGTTCACTGTAGCCTCAAACTCCTGGGCTCAGCCTCCTGAGTAGCTGGGACTACAGGCATGTGCCACCATGCCTGGCTAATTTTTTTATTTTTTTATAGAGATAAGGTCTCACTATAGGCTGATCTCGAACTCTTGAGCTCAAGTAATTCTCCCACCTTGGCCTCCCAAAGTGCTGGGATTACCCAAAGTGTGGCCTCCCACACAAGTAATTCTCCCACGCTGGACTCCCAAAGTGTGGGCCACCATGTCCAGCCCCTTTGCTGATTTTATTCCATATACTTTCACTGTAAGGGATGTTTCACCACCAAAAGCAAAGTTTCAGTATTTGCTTCTGGTGGTGAAACATCCTTTTTGGTTAATATAAATACAGTTATTTAAGTCTTAGGATATAGTTCAATGAGAAAAGACAATCTGAACTTAAGCAACATAAACAACAGGTAGGCCATAGTCCCATAGAAATTGTTAAAGTTAGCAAAGGATTCAGTTACTTTAAGTTAATAATACTCAGTCTTGTAAAAGCCAAATAGGTGACATCATCAGTGCATGAGAATTCATTTGCATCCTGTTTATATTTCCTGCCAATTTTTAGATTCATTATTATTTACAAGAAATAGTAATAAAATCCTTTTGTAGTGTAAAAAAATAGGTACTAAATAAATTTAAAGTGGTGTGACAAAAAGAAATATCTACAGATTTTGCAAACTTATATAAATAGAAGCTTTGGGAGATTTGAAATTCTCTCTCTCTTTTTTGTTTTGTTTTAATTTAAGGCAATATATTTAAAATAACCAATCATGGTGTTTTTTTGTTTAAAGATGTAGCACATGGAATTAAATAACTTTATACTTGATATCCTCAAAGCACTACTTAAAATAAGGGTACGTTTGGCCAGGCGCGGTGGCTCACGCCTGTAATCCTAGCACTCTGGGAGGCCAAGGTGGGTGGATTGCTCAAGGTCAGGAGTTCGAAACCAGCCTTAGCAAGAGCGCGACCCCCGTCTCTACTAATAATAGAAAGAAATTAATTGGCCAACTAAATATATATAGAA
>CAUYRT010047277.1:0-37601 GCA_963574885.1 Lepilemur ruficaudatus
GGCTATAATGTGTCGCTATTGGTGGGACGCAGGAGCGGTCCGGCCCAACAGATAGTCAGGAAACCAGGCTCCTCTCATCTAACGGCTTCCCTGGCCCCTAACGTCTTGGAGTTTTGCTGGGTTTTCTGCCTCGAGTTATTCAGTGAAGGAAGACAGAGAATCTGGGGGACTGCGTGAGTTTGGGAGTTGGCCTGGAAGCAGCCTACGTCACATTCCCTGGCTGGAGCCCTGTCACATAAGGGATAGGGAATGTCTTTTATACACCTGGTTTTTGCAGCCCGAATTATTGCCTTGAGCATTTCATTTTCTAAGTAATCACTATAATACCTATGTGCAGTGTGTGGCAAGCAGTCAGGCCTTTATTCTTTTTATGTAGGAAAAAAATTGAGGAAAAAAACAATTATTTGGTCTGACATGTAGAAAATTAAGTGGATACATTCAGCTAGCGTGGCTCTGGTGTCACGCAGATCCCCAGGGACCCACCAGCCCCCTGTGGCTCCCCAGTCTGGGCCAGAGTTGGGAAATGTTTGTGTGGCAACGACAGAGGGAAACAACTGAGGGGCTGAAGCCCCACGGGGAGGACCCAGGCACACGGTGGCTGGAGAAGCAATATGGCGCCTGCCATCCAGCCCGGGACTGTGGTGACAGGAAGTGCCCCAAGGGGCTGGCAGCCTGGTGCTTTGTCCTCAAGAAGCTCCCAGTTCACTGGCGACAAGAGCTTTGAGGGCTGTGAGGGTAGAAGAGCTCTCCAGCAGCTCAGGAGCCTGCTGGCTGCCAGAGATGTAAGGGAGGGAGAAACAAAACCCCCACCTACACTTTCTGCTGGACGCCAGGCCTCTCCGGGAGTCACCTCTGCCAATATCTTGCTCCTTCTTATTCTGCTCTGCAGCTTCTTCCCATGGGCTCTCTGGTAGTTTCTGGCACTCTTCCCTTGGAATTATACCCGATCTATGTTTGTTTGTTTTGTCTTTCTCATCTAACACTTTTCACTCTTTCTGAGATGTCTGGCAGCTGGTGTCTCTAGTCAACCATCTTGCCCCTCATCTCAGATGATATTTTTAATTGCACACTTTTTTTTTTTTTGGTGAGAGAGTCTCAGTCTGTTGCCCAGGCTAGAGTGCCGTGGCATCAGCCTAGCTCACAGCAACCTCAAACTCCTGGGCTCAAGCGACCCTTCTGCCTCAGCCTCCCAAGTAGCTGGGACTACAGGCATGCACCACCATGCCTGGCTAATTTTTTTTACATATATTTTTAGTTGGCCAATTAATTTCTTTCTATTCATAGTAGAGACGAGGTCTCGCTCTTGCTCAGGCTTGTCTTGAACTCCTGACCTTGAGCTATCCACCCGCCTTGGCCTCCCAGAGTGCTAGGATTACAGGCGTGAGCCACAGCGCCCGGCCTGCAATATTTACTTTTTTAAGGTAAATGCTGCAGCCTAGTGGTCTGAGACTATGACAAAATGCCTGCAACTTAACATTCCAATTCTGCTAATTACTTGCTGAGGGAACTCTACAAAGATCTTAATATTTTCAATTGCAAATAAAACTGTAATCATGTATGGGTAATAAATACATTATTCATAAAATTAGTAATGATAATATACAATAATGATCATAAACACTTATTGAGCCTTTACAATATTCCAGGCATTATTCATTTAATCTTTAAGATAAGTACAATTATTATCCCAGCTTTATATATGAGAAGACCAAGGCATGCAAAGGTCAGGAAACTGGACCAAAATTGAGTATAAATCTCTAATAAGAATAGCCAGTGGCCACAATTTCACAGAAATTAAGATGTGCAGCAAGAAAGGTGAGGCAGACATCTGTGGCATCATGTTACCAATTTAGACTATTCCCAGAATGTCCCTGCAACCTACCCCATGCCACCCCCGACCCCATCTCAGACAGTGGTGAGAGCAGGCCCTGCTGGCACAGAAGGCAGGAACCAATACACAGAGAAGTACCATTCAGTTTTCCTGGGCTGCAGAGGCTACCGGAGTAGTTCAATAGTAGCAGTGATACATGGAAGTGACAGAAACCCTCAAAAAGTGAGGTGGTAAAGACATTAACAAAATTGCAATGGAAGATATACCAGTCTCTCAGGAAGCTCACAACAATTCTGGTTCATTCCTCTTGGTAACAGTTTAGAGTTGGGCAATCAAAGCCCCCAGGGATGTTCCTTATAGAAAAGGATCTTTACATAGGCAAACTTTAGAGTTTGCACTTTACAAAGTGCCTTTGTATACAGAGTTTTACTTGATTTTTAAAAGTACCAATGTGATGTATTCAGAGTGGGAATTTTTAATCTGATTTTACAGCTGTTAAGGAGGAAACTAAGAAAGACTTGCCTAGAGCCACATAGTTAGTAATCGAGGAAGCTAGGTCATAAGCTCAAGTTTCTGTTTTGAACACTTTTTTTTTTTTTTTAAGCAATTTAGTTTAAGAAGCCCTCTAGCCCTAGCTACACATAATCCTGACTTACAGGCCATGGGAATTCTGTGTCACTGCAGCTGCAAAATGACAACACTCGTTTAATTTTATAACATAGCAAAGCAGACAGTGAAGTAAATGCAGACTATCTGAAGACTTTAAAGAGCTACAACTAAAAGGATCCCTACACCACAAAGGTAGAATGAAGTCAAAGACAAGTGAAAACTACAGAAAGGCTTCCTTCCAGACTGACTTAGACAAACAGTGAACTTAATTAATTTTGTCCCATTTCCACGGGAAACATTAAAACCAATAAATTATCTCAAAAACTTAAGACCAAAATACCATCTAAAAGGACCCAGAATTGCCAAAATAATCTTGAAAATGAGGAACAAAGGTAAAGGAATAAAATTTCCCAATTTTAAAACATTCTACAGAGCTGTAGTAATCAAGACAGTGTGGTACTAAAATAAGGACAGACACAAAAACATGTACGTGAATGTTCGTAGCAGCATTATTCGTAATAGCCAAAAAGTGAAGACAACCCAAATGTCTATCAACCAATGAATGGATAAACAAAATGTGTATATTCATACAATGGAATATGGAATATGATTCATCCATAAAAATGAATGATCTACTGGTTCATACTATAACATGGTTGATCCTTGAAATCTTTATACAAGTGAAAGAAGCCAACATAAAAATTACATATTGTACCATTTATATGAACTGTCCAGATTAGGCAAATCCATACAGACAGAAAGTAGATTAGTGTTTGCCACAGGGTGGAAAGAGAGGAAAATTGGGAGTGACTATTAATGGGTATAGGGTTTCCTTTTGGGGTGATAAAAATGTTCTGGAATTTGACAGAGGTAATAGTTGTATAGCCTTAAGAATATACTAAAAACTACTGAATTATACACTTTAAAAGGGTAGATTTTATGGTATATGAATTATATTTCAATAAAAAAATAATCCATAGGCTATTTAAGCATAATACTCTAGTTAAAACTGCCTAGCTTGACAGAAATGAAGTAGACCACCTGGGAAGAATGAGTGTGGTACAATGATTGACACTAAAATTGGCCAGGTGCGGTGGCTCATGCCTGTAATTCTAGCACTGTGGGAAGCCGAGGCAGGAGGACCACTTCAGCTCAGGTTCAAGACCAGCCTGAGCAAGACCAAGACCCAGGTCTCTAGAAAAATTAGCTGGGCATGCTGGCATGCACCTATAGTCCCAGCTACTTGGGAAGCTCAGGCAGAAGGCTACCTTGAGCCCAGAAGTTTGAGGTTGCAGTGAGCTATGATGATGCCACTGCACTCTAGCTGGGCAACAGAGCAAGACTCTTGTCTCAAAAAAAAGAAAAAAAAAAGCAACATCCAGTATGTTGAAGAGATAGCTGCATTGTCACTATCATTGTAGGATTATTATTCACAATAGCCAAAATATAAAATCAACTAAAGTTTTCACCAGTGGATGAATAGATAAAGAAAATATGGTATAGAATGCTATTCAGCTTTTAAAAATGAAAGAAATCCTGTTATTTGCATCAACATAGATGAACCTGAAGGATATTATGCTCAGTAAAATAAGCTAGGCACATAAAAGCAAATATGGCATAATCTCACTTTTATGTGGAATCTAAAATAACCAAACTCATAGATGTAGTTGAGAGTACAATAGTGGGTACTGGGGTTCTGGGTGGGAGGTGGGGAATGGGGAGATGTTAAAGTACAAAGTTTATTAAACAGGAGTAAGTTCTGGAGATCTGTTGTACAGTATGGTGACTATAGTAGATAATAATGTATTATATACTTAAAAATTACTAAGAGAGTAGATTTTAAATGTTCTCACCACAAAGAAATAAGAAGTATGTGAGGTGATGGGTATGTTAATTAGCTTGATTTACTCATTCCACGGTGTTTATATGTATCAAAATATCATATTGTATGCCATAAATATAATAATTTTTCATTTGTCGATTTAAAAAAATTCTGGCTCTGGAGTAAAAGAGATCCAGGTTGGAATCCAAGCTTCCTTATTTACTGGTTAATTATGACTGAACTAGTTACTTAACTCTTCTACAGATAATACTTTATATGAACCTTATGAGAATTAAATAAGATAATATATGTAAATCTCTTAGCATTGTGCTGGCTACCTAGTAAGCATTCAATAAATGTTAGCTACTATTATTAAATTTAATAAAATGTAACACAGTGGTACTTATTTTTATGTATAATAACATCTACCACCTTATTATGCAGATTAGATAAAATAATTTAAGAAATGTACTTTTTGTTAGCTGTTACTATTCAAGTTAAAATAATGATACTTATTAAAATACTATTTCATTAAGCAGAAATTCTTCCTCCAAATGTTTATGTATATAGATTAGATATAATGGTTATGGAGTTTAGATAAGAGCAGTACAAACTCAGTTGTCATCTGACAATCTCAGTGACTACACAGACTATTTGACTAAGTCACATGGTTACTTGGAGATTCAATAAAACAAGGAAATGGTATGTTAAGATACATCAGGAGATTTGGTTAAGAGTAGGGGCTCTGGAATAACATTGTTTGGTTTGAATCCTTGCTGTGATATTTATCAGTGAATAACCTTTGACAAGTTACTTAACCTCTACCTCAGTTTTATCATCGGGAAAAAGAGTACAGTGATTATACCCAGAATTCTGAGGTGGTTGTAAGAATAAACCAGATAATCCCTGAAGTATAATTAGCACCATGCCTGAAAAAGAACACATTCTTAATGAATACTGGCTATTATTTTTATTGCAACAGTAACATTCTATGAAGTAATTGCCCTATAATGTAAAAGCCAGATGTATCATAACCATAAGGATAGAACCATCTGATCAACAAAAGCAATAATAATAATGTTGAGGGAGAAACCAAAAGACAGTTTTAGTCTGAGATATGCGTGTTTGGAATACAAGCATATATCACTTTATTGTGCTTCACTTTATTGCACTTCAGCATTTCATATTTTACAAGTTAAAGGTTTGTGGCAATCCTGTTTGGAGCAAGTCTATTTGGTGCCATTTTTTCAACAGCCTGTGCTCACTTCATGTCTCTGTGTCACATTTTGATAATTCTCATGATATTTCAAAGTTTTTCATTATTACTGTATCTGTTTTGGTGACCTGTGATCAGTGATCTTTGCCATTACTATTGTAAATTTTTTTTTGGGGGGGTACAACGAACCACACCCATATAAGACAATGAACTTAATTGATAAATGTTGTCTTCTGACTGATCCAAAATCAGCCATTCCCCGTCTCTTTCCCTCTTCTCAGGCCTCTCTATTCTGAGACACAAGAATATTAAAATTAGGCCAGTTAATAACCTTACAGTGGCCTCTAAGTGTTTAAGTGAAAGGAAGAGTCTCTCACTTGAAATCAAAAGCTAGAGATGATTAAGCTTACTTAGTGAGGAAGGCATGTTGAAAGCCAAGATAGGCTGAAAGCTAGGCCTCTTGTGCCAAACAGCCACATTGTAAATGCAAAGGAAAAAAGTTCTTGAAGGAATTTAAAAGTACTATTGTGGTGAACACACAAATGATAAGAAAGCAAAACAGCCTTATTGCTCATAGGGAGAAGGTTTGAGTGATCTGCACAAAAGATCATACCAGCCACAACACTCCTTTAAGCCAAAGACTAATTCAGAGCAAGGCTCTAACTCTCTTCAATTCTGTGAAGGCTGAGAGAAGTGAGGAAGCTGCAGAAGACAGGCTGGAAGTTAGCAGAGGTTGGTATGCAGTTTAAGGAGATGCTCTCTCCATAACATAAAAGTGCAAGATGAAGCAGCAAGTGCTGGTAGAGAAGTTGTAGCAAGTTATCCAGAAGATCTAGCTAAGATCATTGATAAAGGTGGCTGCACTAAACAATAGATTTTTCAGGGCAGATGAAACAGCCTACTATAGGAACAGGATGCCAGCTAGGACTTTTCACAGAGAGAAGTAAATGCCTGGCTTGAAAGAGTCAAAGGACACATGGTGAAGTCAATGATGTTCATTGACCATTCCAAAAATCCTAGGGCCCTCAAGAATTATGCTCAGTTTACTCTGCCTGTGCCCTGAGAGCAGAACAACAAAGCCTGAGGAAAGCACATTTATAGAAAAAACAATTTCCTTTCAAAATATAACTGCTCATTGACAATGTACCTAGTCACCCAAAAGTTCTGATGGAAATGTACAAGATTAATGTTGTCACGCCTGCTAATACAACATACATTCTGTAGCCCATAGATCACGGAGTAATTCTGATTTCAAGTCTTATTTAAGAAATACATCTCATAAGGCTATAGCTGCCATAGATAGTGATTCCTCTGATGGATCTGAGCAATGTAAATTGAAAACCTTCTGGAAAGGATTCACCATTTCAGATGACATTAAGAACATTTGTGATTCATGGGAGGAGGTCAAAATATTGACATTAACAGGAGTTTGGAAGAAGTTTATTCCAACCCTCATGGATGATTTTGAGGGGTTCAAAACCTCAGTGGAAGAAGTAACAGATGGGGTAGAAATAGCAAGAGAATTAGAAATAGAACTGGAGACCGAAGATTTGACTGAATTGCTGCAATCTCATGATCAAACTTTAATGGATGTGAAGTTGCTTCTTATGGATAAGCAAAGAAAGTGGTTTCCCGCAGATAGAATCTGTGGGTCAAGATGCTGTGAACACTGCTGAAATGACAACAGAGGATTTAGAATATTACATAAACTCAGTTGATAAAAGCAGCAGCAGGGTTTGAGAAAACTGACCCCAATTTTGAAAGTTCTACTGTGGGTAAAATGCTATCAAATGGCATTGCATGCTACAGAGAAATCTTTCACGAAAGGAAGAGTCAATGTGGCAAAGTTCACTGTTGTCTTAAGAAGCTGCCACAGTCACCGCAACCTTCAGCAACCACCACCCTAAATTAGTCAGCAGCCATCAACACTGAGGCAAGACCCTCCACTAGCAAAAAGATTATAACTGACTGAAGGCTCAGATGATCATTAGCATGTTTTAGCAACAAAATATTTTTTACTTAAGGTATGTACTTTTTAGACAAAATGCTATTGCACACTTAGTAGACCCACTGCATAGTGTAAACAAAACTTTTATATGTACTGGGAAACCAAAAAATTCATGTAACTTGCTTTATTGCAGTGGTCTCGAACCTAATCTACAATATCTCTGGAGTATGCCTATATTAAGAACCTGAGTTTTATATAATAATATATCATTCATCACATATTGTCACTTTCTATAAAACTATGTATTTGCTTACAGTTATAGAAAGAAAACAAACTGGCATTTATACGAAAAAGCTAAATAAGAACTATCTTGTAAAATCTGTAATTTTAAGTTTTATAAAAATAGCATAAAGGACTTATGCTTCAGTAGAGCAATGCTCCCACTATAACAATTTAACTGCATAAATTACTAAAATTGTATGTTTGAAGACATTGGCAAGCTATACAGGCAACATGGACTCAGCAAATTAAAATTCAAGAGATGAAAGAAGCCTTCATAGGTGAGCCAACTCTCCTAGATTGAGGCTTTGCACCTTGGCCTCATAATCAGAGACTGTCCTGTGAACAGTGCTATCAGCATATTATTATTTAGGGATACTTAGAAATATTACAATTCTGCTCATTCTAGCATTCATTAGCTTCATTTAAAGTTTAAAATTTATGGAACAAAATGCAGAACCATATATATATTGAACAAAATAGAAAACTTACTGATAGGATTTTCTAGTCCTGCTTCTAATTTCTGAAGCCACGATATAAGGTTTAGTTCAGTTATAGCCTGGTCTGAAGGAAATGCAAATACTTGGCCACCTGAATGCAGATTCACCAAAACAAGAAGAGGAAGGGGAGGCACAAGATCAAAATATGCCTGCAAGATTCCTCTCCCCACAGGAGTATTCTTTCTACAAAAGGGAACAAATAAACATGTTAATTAATGTTTCTTTCTATAAAAAATGAAAATAGTTTATAGAACATTAAATAGTATTATACCAGTAAGTTTATTTTATGAAAAGAAGTCCCCCAAACCAAGAAGTCTATGATGATGTGACTAGTAATCAGATTCTTTAAAAGTTTCTTTTTACTATGGGGCATTCTCTTTCTCTTAGGCGAAAAGAAGGCAGCCAATGACAGTTTTAATGAAAATCAGGCATAGCCCAAGTGCTTGTCAATTTAGGCTTGATGCAATCAATAGTCCTCCCAAAGTTTAGTCAAGTATCTGATCACATGTTAGCTCAGAAATTAAACAGTTATATAACTATAAGATAATAAGATACTTATTTTTATAAATCCTTCTTTTCCAAATAAAATTGTGTCTTTCCTCAGGGAAAAAAGGAGAAGGGATTAATTTCAAATTAAAGAAGTGAAAAATAATTATAGTCATACAAGGAAATCATAAGTTAAAGATACCTAGTTTTCCTAATGCACATTCCACATTTTGTAAAATACTATTTTACTCTTAGATACCTACAGTGATAATTACCTGGGAAAATTTTGCCTCAAGCAGTAGGATGTACTATTAAACTCTTCACGGGAAAAATGTGCACTGTCTTACTTTTATAATGTTTCAAATGAGTTAAAAAATAAAATGTCTTTCATTTGATAAATCTGAACAAGAAATAGTGTATGTATTTGTGTGTATTTGTGAACTATGGTCAGAGACATTAAATGTAACACAAGCCATACATCTAGAAAACATACTAAGAAATATTGCTGATGAATGCTCTGAAAGCTTTCTGTAACATTAAAGGCTGGACTTTAAAAATATAGACGTACAGAAAAAGGAACTGAAGGAAAAGGCCAAAATATCACAATGTTTACTTTTCTGTATTTGCCAAATTTTCCTCAATGAACATCAGTAACCTTTAAAATAGGAAAAATTATTACTTTAAAAAACTTGTAGAATAAAATTTAACCTAAAACAGGTCATCTTGAACCTTGTCTAAGGGAGGTTAGCTACTAAAATACCATGACATATTTGGTCCTATAATATTACCTCCAAAGGTAGAGTTAGAGAATTTCATTTCCTAATGAAAATGTAGTAGTATACTTTCTTTACCTCTTACATATTAAAAAATAAAAAAATACACTTACAGATTTAACCAACAAGGAGTAAACGTATCCAAGTATTTCTGCTTTGCCAGTGTCAATATTGCTTTTTCATACTGAGGATTTATGCTGCCATCACTGAACAAAATCAGTAATGGTTTCTGAAGTCTTAAATAAGTAGGAAGATTTTCCACAGTGATTTCTGGCTGTTAACAGAAAGGGACAAAAAAAAAAAAAAATACACGGATGATGAGGATGCCATACAATAGAAAATAATATTCAAATCACTCATGCAATTTTAGTTTGTAAAATATAATTCAAACACATTTTCACTTAAGTAGACATTTTACTATACTAACTAATAACTATGAATCTCAAGCTTCTTAATGAGTTATTTTTAAAATAAAATTGCTAATAGAATTTGAGAATAATTTAAAGACACCCTGTTTTATAAGGATATAATACTTCTATTAATAATTTCTTATGCTAAAATATGGACAAAACTAGCCACTATACACGTGACAAACAAACAAAACTTTTGTTATTTTTTCCTCTAGGATAAAATTTTTTTAATTTTATTTTTTTAATTGACACATAATTGTATATATTTATGAAGTACACAGTATTGTTTCGATACATGTAATCTATAGTGATTAACATAAAATTTTTGAAGAAAAAATAAGCTGAGAATATATGTTCGTAAAGATATGTTCTTTCTTTTAACATCTGATTACTTAAAAATTAATAAAATTTTACTTTCTCCAACATTATGAATTTTAGCATAATTAAAACAATCAAAGATATGCTAAGCAAATCCAACTGCCAATCTCATGTCTTTCAGTTTATAATAACTGAAAGAAGGAATTTAATAAGAAACTAGAAATCTGTCATTTTTATTATTACAGATGGGGTAATCATTCTTCTGCGATTCCCTTGTGCTATGCACATTAAAGTAAAATTTTCTGTGCCTTTTCTCCTGTTTATCTGTCTTTTTGTCAGATGATTTTCAGTAATCTTCAGAGGGTAAAGGAGAAGCTTTCTCTAGGCCCCTACACTCTTTTTATCTTAGAAATAAACCCTTTCTCCACTTTCCCCCAACTCATGAGAAGGGCCTAAAATTTTATTACCTTAGCAGTAATGCCTCCCCTCAGCCCCCTTCTGTTCTCTCTTTCGTACCTCTCTGTTATAGAGTGGACTTAAACAGTCACTTGATTACAAATCAGAATGCCTGGTTCATGGAATTGTCACAGTTATAAAACTTCCAAGCAAATCACAAATGCTTTGCACTCTAATTTTTTAATCTGTAAAATGAAGGGGTTGGGAAAAAAAAAAGTTATCTTTTTTTTTTTTTTTAGACAGGATCTTAACTCTGGCGCCCAGGCTGGAGTGCAGTGGTGCAATCTTGGGCTCATGTGATCCTCCCATTTCAGCCTCCTGAGTAGCTAGGACTATGGGCACATACCAATGCACCCAGCTAATATTTCTTAATTTTTGTAAAGATAGGGTCTCCCTATGTTGCACAGGCTGGTCTCAAATTCCTGGCCTCAAATGATCTTCCCGCCTTGCCCTCCCAAAGTGCTGGGATTACAGGCATGAACCGCTATGCCACCTCATTTTTAAAAATAAATTTGTAGAAGACAATTTGTCTAAGCTATTAGTAACAAGAATTGAAAAGAGCAACAAACAATGCTAGTATATTTAGGATTAAAAACAGCAATGACTTATAATAGTAAAGCTTTCTACCATTTTCCATTTTTAGTTCCATATCTATTATTTCATCCTCTGTTAAGACTTATGAGCTAGATAAATCATACCATGTAAGATAAATAATCCCTAGCTGACAGATGAGGAAACCAACAGAGAGGCTGACTTGCAAAAAGTCATACAGCTAAGTAGGAGGAAGAAGTGAAATTAGAACTCAGGCATCCTGCTAACTGGCTTCCCATTTCACTGGATCACACTAGAAATTCAGATGAAAAATTTTATCTTTCTGATGGTGCCAACCACTTCCGAATACAGTACTGGTTTATTCTCAAACAACAAATTCTGGCATATACCTTACCCTATTCAGTTCTCAAAGCAGCTTCTCTCTGCCAGTTCTCATTTTCTTTTCATTCTTTCTCTTTCACACTCAAAAATCTTCTCATACTTTCCTTTTTCATGATTTAAATCTTAGATCCCTTTTCCTCCAAATTGTCCTCTGTTGTCTTCTTGTGTTAAATATCATCTTTTAACCCTCTACATGAAGTATATCCTCCTCCTAAATACTGATAGATCTTACTAAGCCTGCAGAAACATCAGGTGAGATATAGCCACCACTGCTCAATTCAAACGTCTACTGAGAACTACAGTGTTCAAGATGTTATGCTGGATGCTGAAGAAATAAGATACTTTCCCTGCAAACAGTTCATAGTTTAGGGAGGAGACAGATAGGAATACAAACTGCTGTGATCCATGAAACAATCTATTGTATGACAATAAGGACTCAAAATTAGGACTGAAAATAAGGACATCTATTGACTCAAAATTAAACAAGGCTCATAGCTGATTTGACGAATTGATATTTGAGCTGGGCTTTGGCTGAAAGATAAGATCTTGACAGGCTGATGTGTGTACTTGAGCAGGGATTCCAGATACAGGGAACATCATGAGGATAGGCAGAGAGCTGTTAAGGCATACATCATATTGGGGAATAGTGGAAGTGAAAGATGCAATACTTAGGCCAAGCAAGAAGCAAATGTGGATGTGAGACCAGGTAGGTAATGCCTTGATCAATTTTCTAGCTCTTGGGAATACTGAGAAGATTTTTGAGTCAGATTAGTGATTGGTTAGGCATGTTTTCAGAAAGATAACTGGAATATGAATTTGAGAAAAGAAAGACCAGTGATGGACCCTCCTCTTTTCCATATCTGTCAGGAAAGAAGAACCAAGAGTTATATAAGTTTACAAGGAAAATTAAGATCAGAAACTCAGATCTAGGAAGCATCAGCTAGTAGTGATGGTAGAATTTATGGGTATCGATAAAATTTCCCAAAATAGAACAAAGCAAAAGAATTTTAAAAAAGGGATGAATATGTAATTCTAGAGAATAAATGAGACAGGGTGGTCAGAGGGTTGAAAGAGTCTCTGGAGAGGAATGAACTGCAAAAGCCAAAAGAAGAGAGAATTTTAAGAAGGAATGGTATAGACAGCAATTTTGATTGCTACTGAGAAGCCAAGAGGAAACAGTTAAAAGGTCATCAAATGTGGTACTTGGAAGGTGACCTTTGGTTATGTGAGTATATAAGAGGCTATAATTGTGTGAGTCCTGGTATTCTAAACTTGTCCATAATAAAAGCATAAAAAAGAACTCAGTTTATCTTAGAAAACTGCCAAACATATTTCCTAAAAAATAGTTCTAAGTGTGATATAACTGCTTATGCAGTTAATTATTGTGTATTTCAGACTTAAGCATTATTTATCTGGCCTAATTTGTCATCAGGTTCATTAAAATAAAAATTTCATGCCATATACAAATTTTTATCATCTGTGATATACTTCCCTTCCCCATCCAGATGAAGGAACTAAAATCTTTCTAAAGTCTGTTTAATTTTTATTATAACCATTCAGTATTTAGTTGAACACCACAAATCAAAATATTATAAACTCAAATATAAACTGTCACAATGCTTATCATATCTGCTTTAACTATAAACAAATTTTAACTATAAACAGATTTTAAACAGTTTGCCCAGAGTTTCTCAAGCTTAAAGAATGTAATCTTAAAGAAAAATATTAGATTCTAATTTTTATCTATCAGATATGACAAAAGAGTAAAATGATACAAATCTTTGGTAGGACAATACAAAAATGTTATCAGAAGCCTCAAAAATGAGCATACTGTTTAGATAAGCAGTTCAATTCAATTCAATTCTATTCTATTTTAATAGAAATTTACCCTAAGTATATAACCATGAACATACCCAAGGATTATCTACAAGGATGTTCCCTGAATTAAGAAACAAAAAACTAAAGACAACTTAAATATCAAGAGGAAATTTGTTAAGTAAATTGTATTTATATGTCTTAATGAGAATACCCTTACTATAAGAAGACATACACAGAGAATTTTTTTTTTAAGTTTGGGGAAAATATATTTCCAAATTTAAACTTGATTAGAGAGGTTATGGTTGAATACAATTTTCTTCTTTATAGTTTTCTGTATTATCTGAAAAAAGACTAAAGACTTATAATAAGTCTAAAAATACTACCCTATATATATGCTAAGGGAATATTTACTTAATAACGTCATTAAAGACAAAAATGTTACTTTAATAAATAATTTAGAAAACTACATCATGAACACATTAACTCAATGATTTGATTAATTATAACCTGTGACTTTAAGAGGGGGACAGAACTAAGGTCACAAAAAGACTTAATAAAGACCATAGTCATTTATTTGAGCCTAAAATGTAATGTCCTTTAGATCATTATGACAAAGAATGCAAGAAGAGGATATTCACTCAGCATTTATAGCTGATAATAGTGCTCCCATGTCATTCTAGAAATGTAAAAAAAGTATCAATATATAATATTCTAGCTATGTTCAACATAAACAGAGAACAACTGAAATCAAGTAATCCAGGTAACAGCTGTTGTGCCCTTGAATACAGTGATTCTCCGCATAACAATGTCTTAGTCAATGACAGACTACCTATACAGCAGTGATCGCATAAGACTATAATACCTTATTTTTACTGTACCTTTTCTGTGTTTAGATATGTTTAGCTACACAGATACTTACCATTATGTTATAATTGCTCACAGTATTCAGTACAGTAATGCTATACAGGGTTGTAGCCTAGGACCAATAGGCTATACAATGCAGCTTAGCTGTATAGTAGACTATGCCACCTAGGTTTGTGTAAGTACACTCTATGATGTTGGCACAACAACAAAATTGCCTAATGACACATTTCTCAGAACATATCCCTATGGTTAAGTGATGCATTACAGTACAAGCAAAATATTAGAAAAGGCCTTTCATAAGACACTATTTTGTTCTACAACTGTATAAATAATAAGAATAGGGGCTTACATTTGTTGAATGTTTACCATTGGGTAAACATTGTACATAAAGCACTATACATCTCGTGTCTCATTTAGTCCCCACAATAACTACCTGCAGCAGGTGCTACTATGACCTAATACATTTTGCACATGTGCAAAGTAAAGAACAGAGAAGTGAACATATAGGCAGTAATAAATAAATCAAGGATTTGAAGCCAAGCAGTGTGATTTTCTGGAATCTATGTGCTTCATAACAAGTATTACTCTAGATTAAGTACTTTAACTGGACTTCAGCTATACTCGTCTCAGTAAGACATGTGAACTTTTAGCAGTAGAGTAGAAATGCTGTATGCATAATGAGCAATAAAACAGAGCAACCCAATGAATCTTCAGCTCACAGAATATCATCCCTGTGCCAGCAAAGGCTAGAAAATTGTGTACTAACATTTATTATCTTTAACTTATCTAGATTTTGTTTCAAATGACATCCTTATTATAAAATATACTCACAAATGTTCCCAATAATGCATTTGTTATTATTTGAACTATGTCTTGCACATGAGTGCTAGCTAGCAGAATGCTCTCTATTTTGCCTTCTTCATGTCTTGCAAGCAGCAGGGCTGGAAGAGTTGCAGCATATTTATTTGACCTATGGAGAAATGTAGTATTAAAATTCCCAACCAAAATGTAACGAGTAATCAAAAACACGAAAAATTAGGCCAGGAGGTCACAGTGGGAGACAGCAAGTGGGAAGCCCTACTAGTAAGGAAAAAATGAGCTAAATTTTCAGACAAACTATTATATTCTATATGAGGCTATCTGAGAAAGTTCAAGAGCCATGACAACCAAGATTAAAAGAAAGTAACAGACAATCTAGCCTGCTTTTTTTTCTTATACAATTTATTCATCCTGAAAATGTCTAAATAGGATTTGGAACACACTGAATGGTTCTCAATCTTTTTGGAATGCCCACTATACTGCTGAATAAGGAGATGGCCATTTATGAGAAAGCTACTATCTACCAGGCACCACACTAGGTATTTTAGTTATATTTTTATTTAACCCTCAGAACAGTCCTATAAAGTAGGCATTTTAACCCCTTTTTAGAGATGAGGAAACAGGACTTAGAGATTGATAAACAGCAGGCACAGACTTCAAATGAGGTGCTCCTGACATAAAGTCTGTGCTCTCTGCACTGAAACAAGGGCCCAAATCCACCTACAACCGCTTTTGCTAATTAAACCTAAAAGAAAATTCTCTAAATTAAATAGGTAAAATGCTTTGTGTGAAATTACTAGTGAAGTAGTCATGTGTAATAATTTAATTCATGCCAGAGCAGTATACACATTACAATATTATATGCATTAGTAGAAAGCCCAGTCTTCAGATCACCTAGAGAAGCCTCTTAGTTGACCAGGTAGTTATAAACAACACATTCTGAAAACTACTGGTCTACCTCTTTGGATCATAGCTAAATATTAGAAGACAGTGGTGATTATCCATTGTCAGATGGCTAGGTCTTCCTAGTTCAGTATTTACTTTTCAAAAATCATTAATTTCACAGAACACAAGCTTGATCACCAAGATTATATGTCACTAGTGTTCAAGATGAAAAATTTAAGCTTAGAAATCACAATTGGGAATATTAATAGTTAGAATGTAAGAAAGATAAACTATTGGGGCTTAGTAAGTCCACTTGCACCTGAAAATGGCCATTAGTGTAGAATGTGATTTGTATTAATAATAATCTCCAAATTTACAGTTCAGTCTTTCATTCTGTAGCAACTAAAACATTTTGATACACCATAGAAGACCTGTCTTCTACTGATAAAGCAACTTTAGTGGTTAAAAAAAACTCAAGACGCTCAAGAAGTAAAATTCTTCAAAAACTATGATAACTCCAAAGAACCCAAATTACAGGTAACAGAACCCAAAGAGAAAAATTTTTGTAAGAAAATGATTTAGTATGAATCCAGGATCGCCCCTATGGGGGCTTTGGCCTAAAGTGAAAGAATATCTACAGAATCTAAATAGTCTGGTATGTCCGAGATCTTCCTAGAAGGAAATTAAAAATGTATTTATGTGGCTGTGCTATCTTCCTTCATCAGCTGTTTAAAGACAAGCAATGTATTATTTTGCATAACTTCTTCCATCCTAAAATTAGAAGAACAAAAAACTTACAATATCAAAACATCTTCTTCAGAATAAATTCCAGTGATAACATATCCTTTTAGATAGTTTCCTGCTTCAGTGAAATCTTCTTTTGCTATAAATACACAGACAAGACAAGCTCTGAAACCTTTAATATAATGTATGTGATTCAATTGATGAGATTAATATAGATGGTAATTTTTCATTATTAATTGCAAAGATAAATATTTAAGTGCAGACCTCACATAACTTAGTAGTACTGAAATAAATCTGTGTCCATTTTATGACATTTGATTACTCAAGAAATGTAAATTGATGTAGTAAAACTATGGTTTCTTGAACAGATATACTCTAAATATAATTTATAAGATTCATAACACTCTAATCATACAGAGTTACTGAATAAATATTTGTTGGCTTTTAATTTTTCCTAAGACGGGATAAATGGAGACAGCTATCTAACATGTAGCCTGAAAACAGAAATAGCTATGTGTACTTATAATCACAAAATCTAAAAGTGCCTATATGCATAAAAAAATAGAAGACTGGAAATTCCAGTCCTCTAACAGTGTCTGAGTTAGGATTGTGCAGTTATGATGAATTTGTGTCTTATTTTTTATTTCTTGCATTTTCTATAATGTGTTTTTGTTACTTCTGAACTTTGAATAATTTATATTGATACAAATTAATGATAAATCTAATGACCCATGATGGTACCAAATTTAGATCACAAAAGATATAAAACTAGCAGGATATTTCAAAAATTAACAGATAATCTCTTGAGTAAAATGCTGACATAAAACTTATAAGCTATATTTCAAAATGTATAGTTTATGGTATTCAAATGTTTTTGGTCATTTGTTAGGATATACATATTCAAAATAAAAACTTTCTGTAGATTTCTAAATACATTTTCATAAATAATAGCATATCCTGGATTATGTTAATGACTATTTTATAACACAGAAGCAAGTTTAGATTAAATCATTGTAGACTAATCAGAAAAAAGCAGAGATGGACTTATAGGTAAATAATGTACTCTTGCCAAGTGAACACCAAATGATAGCTCAGCTCATGCATGAACAATTTACAGTAACTCAAATGGAAAAACATTGGTGGAAGAATTGAGTCATAAAGCACCTAGTGGGCTAGGCATGCTGAACCCAAAGTTCCATACCTTAGAAGTCAGCCCTATATTCATAATGTAAATATTCAACACTTTAACATTGGGTAACCACAGGATTATTTTCTTTAAAAAGGGTACATACTTTCCATAAGATTGAAAGACACTGCACAAAAGCAAACTTACTAGAGTGGCTCAGTCAACCAGTAAGCAGCATTGGGAGCTCACTTATAAATTTAGTGAGAAACTCATTAAAATATTTTCTTTAGCTTGTGCTACACAAAAGTAGAAAAGACTCATAAGAAAATAGCAATTAGAAAGGACTATGTGCCTATATTTTCATTTCTAAGAGAAATGAAGATGTTGAGCTAAATTCTGCTCAACAAATGATCTTACCTAAAGCAATGACATAATAGAATTGGTTTCAGTTTCTTCTGATTTCTTTTTAGATAAGTAACAGTAGAAAAACACCCTAATATTTCCATATAATTTCCCAATACAGAAGACTATTTACTCATGAATATGTCTCTTAAAAAGTCTCTTCCTGAATCTACTTGTTCATAAATCTTAAGTGACTCATGGGATGGGACAGTATAAGACTGTAGATCTCAGGTACATATCCATTTTCACTAAATTAAGTGTGTATTTTCCTCTGAATATTCAAAACCAGGCATATTCTCCCCCTTGGTGAAAATTTTATATCTATGTCAGAATACATGGCAGCCTCAAATACAAGAAAATACTCAATTATCTAAATAAAAAGATACATAAAAAGCTCTTCTGGCTACTAGAAATATATTTGGAACATAGCTATTATACAATGATAACTTAATAGTTTATAAATATATTTTAATTGCATAAAATACATTTATGTAGCGATATTGCTTTTTCCACTATCACATCTTGTTGAATAGTTGTATTTATTTGTATACTCACTCACACACACCCCTATTTTTTAGCTCTGTCAGCAGAGAAAGCTGAGAAGCAAGAACACCCCAGTAACTAAAAGCACTGATAATCCCTAGATCTTGGTTTCCTAAATTTAATTTGCCACTAAAAGGAAACCTGAACTCTTTGGAGAAATGGCTGATTTCAGGAATGAGGCTGGGGATAGCTTGTGCTATAAGGACATGTTCAAGGAATGATGAGACATGTCAAAAGGATAGAGAAGTCAGATCGAAGGGGCTCCCACTGACCAAATCTGGGACAATTTGAGCAAACTAATCATAGTAACTGATTATAACCCATTGAATAAACTAAGAATTCAGCAATCCATAAAGATAAATAAATGAGAAGAGAAACCTCTGTTTTGGAGCAGAATGCCAACTAGTTTCTTCTATAGAAGAAATGATGAGTTAGAAAATTTCTATTTGACAGCCATCATAGTGATAGCTCTTTCAGGCAATGGATTCTAAAACCGGAATGCAAAAGTATGATGAGAAACAGAACATTTCTCAGAGTTTTAAATTATTTCTCCACAAGATACTTATTATTACACAGGAAGAAATAGTAACTTTCTAGTACAGGGGCCTGGCAGATACACCAGTGAACAAAAGAGACATTTCTGCCCTCCTGAAATTCATACTGTACGTCTTCAAACCATTAGAATCTATAGGAACAAAAAATCAACATCTAGTACAAAATAAGTGCTCAATAAATTTTAGTAATTAGCTTTTTTAGTAAGACACAAATTAATGAATTCATAATAATAGCCTCTTATCATTATTTATTCTCTTATTCAATGGACATTGATAGTTTAGCTACTATATGTAATTGTCTGCAAAAACAAAACTAAAAAGGAACTAATACCTAACTGAAAAGGTTGGGAAAAATCAATCCAGTGAAATAATAAGGTATCATATCCAGACTCAATCATTTTGGCACAACCGAACAGCCTGTGTATAATTTTAACATTATACTTTTGACTTTTGTTGAGAGGTGACTACATGTAAATTTTATCATCATTTATGTAAAAATATGATCGAACAAACTGTTTCTTATGTCGATCTCCTATATAAAAAACATGAAAAACTCTTTTCAGTATTTACAATCAGGAAAAAGTTTTCTCTGTGGGTAAACCAGCATCCTAACTTGTATGTTGCCATTTATTATGTAATGATGATAAGATAGCAAAAATTTTATCTTTCCTTTTTTGGTTGCTACCAGATTGCTCAGGGTAAGTTTTATGATCAACTGCAGTGTTTTCTAGACTTTCTACATAATTATCCCCTACTGTTTTATTGCTTAACTCTTATCCTTATTTTAATGATTTTATGATATTTGTGCTTTTTATTATCTGAAGACTTAAATTCTTCTTGGAAGGAGGCCTAGTGTAAATAATAAATGAGAACATCAGGGCACCAGGCACCTGAGGAACATAGAAGACAAAGTCAACAGTGGAAACAAAAACATTAGAAAGAGAAAATGGAAGAGTGAAACACACACTCACTTCACAATTTTTCCTTAAAAAATTATTTTCCATTAAAAATCTATGCTCTCTAGGATTTTGCCTTCTAAGATGGTAAGCCACAGGGCACACAATATTCTTACTATCCTTTTTAGTAAGTTCCTTTGCCTTTTAAAGATTTTGAAAACAAAGTAGAGAAAAATTACTAGACATAATTATGTAGAAAGCAAAATTTAGTATGTAGTTAGTAGTATCTACTATGTACAAATATAATGATGCTAGACAGCAAGGTCCTCTTCCCATACAAATATTCTTAAAAGATTTCATTCAGAATTTGAAATTCATCTCAAAGGAAAGAAAAATAAAAAGGAGGGAAGCTTGCTAGATAAATGGTAAGAGTTATCATAGTGAAGAAAACATTAGGGGTTTTGTTACCCATTCAAGGGGCCATTATATGCAAAGACAACAAATAACATTCTCAGAAATACTATTGGTCAGAAAAAAGACCCTATTTGTACTCTTCCGTAAAAACTTACTGAAAGATACATTCCTATGAAGCAAGAGGTAAATAGTCTAAGAAAACAGAAGTTGTTATATTAAAAGAACACAATAGTTGATGATGCCATGTAACACTATAAAAATTAAAATAATTGCTGTAAGCATTATATCAAAGTTGAATGCAAAAACATTAATTTGAAATGCATCAAAAATAAGATGAATTAACAGATGGATAGATACACAAGTATATACTAAAGCAAGTACAGTTAAATGCTAATGGTAGAATCTACATGGTGGTATATGGATATCTACTGTAAAATTCTTTCAGCTTTGCTGTATATTTGAAAATTTTCATCATAAAATGTTGGGAAAGTGAATGCAAAGATTTTTGGAAGAGAAATGTATAATGCAAAAAAAAAAAAAAAAGCTCAGCAATAATGATAATCTGAGTCTGTATTATGAGACCATAGAGGCTCATACAGAAGAAAAAAGCATAGAAGAAATTAAAAGCATCTTCAGCTTCTACAAGAGGGAGTCAAAATCATTGAAATGGTCTTCAACTTTATAGATTCAAATATGTGTTTTTATGAACATCTTCTCTCGTCCTGGAGAAAATACAAGCAAAAGAAGCATATTCCATATTTAAAAAAAAAAAAAAAAAAAAAAGAATAACAAAAAAACTAAAATAACAAAAAACTAAAGAAACACCAATGAAACATAAAACAAGCAGCAGATATCTAAATAAGATAATAAATGCAAATGGCTAAGGTTCACCTAGAAGAATCAATAGGCAAAAAAGACAAGAAAATGTAAAAAAAGACAAATAAGAGACTTGACCACTAATGTATTCAACATGTATTATAAAACTAATAGATTTATCCCTAGGAGAAGTGAATAAAACAGAAAACATTTAAACAGACATATATGCACACACATATGAATATGGATTTAATATGGTGATGGTAAAATCACATGTAAGTGGAGGGGGAAAAAGGACAATTGTTAAATATTTAGAAAAAAATAAAGCTGGGCTCTAACCTCATCCCATGCACTAAAAACTTTTAAAAAAGCAAAACAAAAAATCAAATGACATAATTAACAGAGTAAAAAGGCAACCTACAGAATAGGAGAAAATATTTGCAAATCATATATTTGATAAAGGGTTAATACCTAGAATATATAAAGAACTCCTGCAACTTAACAAAAAATACAAATAAGCTGATTTATTTATTTATTTGAGACAGAGTCTTACTCTGTTGCCCGGGCTAGAGTGCTGTGGCATCAGCCCAGCTCACAGTAACCTCAAACTCCTGGGCTCAAGTGATCCTTCTGCCTCAGCCTCCCGAGTATCTGGGACTACAGGCATGCGCCACCATGCCCGGCTCATTTTTTCTATATATTTTTAGTTGGCTAATTAATTTCTTTCTATTTTTAGTAGAGATGGGGTCTTGCTCTTGCTCAGGCTGGTTTCGAACTCCTGACCCTGAGCGATCCTCCCACCTCGGCCTCCCAGAGTGCTAGGATTACAGGTGTGAGCCACCACACCCAGCCCAAATAAGCTGATTTAAAAATGGGCAAAGGATATATTTAATAGAGAGACATTTCTCCAAGAGGATATACAATGGCCAAAAAGCATAATGAAAAGATGCTCAACATCACTAGTTGTTAGGGAAGTACAAATCAAAACCACAGTAACATATCACACCTCATACTCATTAGGATGGCTACTATCAAAAAATAAAATAATAAAATAACAAGTATTGGCAAGGATGTTGAAGAAATTGTAATGCTTGTTACAATTTGTCTATGTTGTTGGTAGAAATATAAAATGGTACAGCCAGTATAGAAAATAGTACTACAGTTTCTCAAAAAAAAAAAAATAGAATTACCACATGATTCAACAATTTCACTTCTGGGTATATATACAAAAGAACTGAAAGTAGAGTCTCAGGGAGGTATTTGTACACATATATTCACAGCAACATTATTCACAATAGCCAAGAAATATAAGCAAACCGAGCATCCATTGATGGATAAATGGATAAACAAAATGCGGTGTATATATACAATGGAATATTATTCAGCCTTAAAAATGGAAGGAAATTCTGACACATGCTACAACAGAGACAAAACTTGAGGACATTATGCTAAGTGAAATAAACCAGTCAGAAAAAGACAAATACTGTATGATTTCACTTCCATTAGGTACTTCGAGTAGTCAGAGTCATATAAACAGAAAGTAGAATGGTGATTACCAGGGCCTAGGGGAAGGGAGAAATGGAGAGTCATTGTTTAATGGGTATAGAGTTTCAGTTTTCCAAGATGAAAAAAGTTCTGGAAATTAGTTGTACAACAGTGTGAATAAAAAACAGGATGGTAAATTTTATGTTTTATATATTTAACCACAATTTTTTTAAAAAGGCTATTCAAAGCAAGAATATAAAGAAAATATTGTAAATTAAAGCAAGAAAAAATATAAATACTTACTGATAAGGATAATACAGATTTTTTTTTATAATCAAAAGCAATGAAAGAAATCTCAAGATCCATATATTTGAAAACAAATCTTAAATTGCTATATATAAAAATATTAATAGAGGCCAAGTGTGGTGGCTCACGCCTGTAATCCTAGCACTCTGGGAGGCTGAGGTGGGAGGATTGCTTGAGCTCAGGAGTTCAAGACCAGCCTGAGCAAGAGTGAGACCCCATCTCTACTATAAATAGAAAGAAAATTAGCCAAACAACTAAAAATAGAAAAAATTAGCCAGGCATGGTGGTGCGTGCCTATAGTCCCAGCTACTTGGGAGGCTGAGGCAGGAGGATCGCTTGAGCCCAGGAGTTTGAGGTTGCTGTGAGTAAGGCTGACGCCACGGCACTTATAGCCTAGGCTATAGAATGAGATTCTGTCTAAAAAAAAAAAAAAAAAAATTAAATAGAGAACAAACAAACTGAGGGAAAATAATTGGAAAAAATGACAAAAGCTCAAAATCCTTAATATATGAAGATCTTGGCTGGGCATGGTGAATCACACCTGTAATCCCAGCACTTTCAGAGGCTGAGGTGAGAGGATCGCTTAAGGCCAGGAGTTCAAGACCATCCTGGGCAACAAATGTGACACCTCATCTCTATAAAAAATTAAAAAATTAAAAAAGAAACTGAAGATCTCATACTTCTTGATTAGATGAGTGCTAAAACACCATTTAAAAAATGAGTAATACATATAATTTACAGAAGACATAAAGTTATTCTATTGAGGATCTATACTTATTAGTCTAAAATTCAAAGACTTATAAAAATATTCTTTACATACAGCAAAAAAGGAACAGCATACCTTTTGTAAATAGCTAAATTACAGTATATATATTCATTCAAATATTATGTAGCCATATTTATGTATGAAGAATATAAATCACATGGGAAAAATACAACTTAATATTAAATAAAAGAAAAACAGCAAGATACCTAAACAGTTTTAGTCCAATTATATTAAAACATATAAAAATATGCAATACATAGGTACACAGAAAAAAGATGGAAGGCGTTACATCAAAATTTGCCAGCATTTATCCTTGAATAATTAGATCACAAATTTTTATTTTTCCTTCAAACTTCTCTGTATTTTCAAAATTCTCTATAATTTAGAAGATACTTTTTTAAAAAAATGAGTAAGTTTAACTACATACTGTATTGTATAATTTAAAAACTCAACTCTATTTACCTGTTGTCATGGTTGGACTAAATAGTCCCAGTACTGACACACTAGAATATGAGATCAGATCTTTATATAACTCCCCACTTAAATATTCTTCTGCTTCTTGGATTGACGTTATGATCACCGGACATGAAATCCTATTGCTGGATGAATACACAACTATATTAAAAATTAATTTTTAAGGATATTTTTCAGTTTATAAAAAAATAGGACATACTGAACATAACAAACAATATATTACACAGGATAAATATCTGACAAAATAAAGACAAAAATTCATTAAAAAAACAGCCGTATTAGACAAAATTACTATCTCCCCCCAAATTGATGGAATGTGCATAGACTCTCCTTATCACTATTTATTTTGTGATCTCAATTCTAGTACCTCCTTAACCTATTCAAAGTATGTCAACAAAGTATGAGAAATAGAACTTCTACAGACCTAAACATTTAGAAATCTTATAGTGAAGCTGAGTACTTACAGCTGGATAAATTTTAGGAGATCTTCAGTTCCTAACATACCAGAATAAGATACTGGGTTCTTGCCTTCCTTGTACATCTTTACAACAGGAAATTCAGTAACATTTTGCTTAGTACATACACCAGACCAATCTGCACAGTTTACTCTAGTAAGAAGCATAGTGGATGTGCCTAAATAAAAGGAAAATCCATATTTTATAATTATTAATGTAGAAACCTCATTTGCTTAGCATTTTTAATATTTTTCTATCCCATTGTTATTTTAACTTCTCAGCATGAAAAACTCCTGTTTAAACACTCTCTTCCCTTGATCTTTGCAACACCTTGCCTTACTGGCTTTTTCCCCCACCTCTCTAACTTCTCCTTTTTGGTCCCTTATTGCAGGCTCTTCAGCTAGAAGAGCTGGGAGTTCCTCAAGGCTCAGTTTAAGCCTCCTTTTCTTCTTGTTCTTCACTCTCTTCCTAGACAACTTCAATAACATCAACAACCTAATGAATCCTAAATTTATGTCTTTGGCCCAGACTCCTTCTTGAAGTTCCAGACCCATGTAGTCTTACTGCCTTCTCTGTTTGCCTTTGAATAGAAACATCCTCCAAACTCGACATGTCTAAAATATGGTTTCCTTCCTGTGTGTATTGGTGAATGTTGCCACTCTTGTGCAACTCAGAAAACAAATCATCATCTTTCATGCCTGCTCATCCCTAAACCCTTCATATTTAATTAATCAGCATGTCTTTTCAATTTACTACCTAAATTTTAAATGTCTTTAATTACTGTCCATTTCTGTTTACTGCCACTACTCTAGTCATCATTTCTCCTGGATATAACTATTAATACAATAGACTTACAATTCACTTCCCTGAATTTGATGTCTCTGCATTAATGCTAGAGATACCTTTTAAAAACTCAAATCTGTTTTGGTACCAGCCCACTCCCACCAATCTTGCAGAGTGTGTGACTACTTCAAGGAAGCGTTCTCTGACATGCTGATCTATATCAGGTTCCATTGGTATATGCTGTTATAGAACCACACTCCTTTCCTTATCTCCTTATAATTATGTACTCATTTGTGTGGTTATCTGATTAATGTCCTTCTCCACTAAGAGAGTTCTTGAGAGCAGAGACTGTATCTGTTTACTCACCAGTGATTTTATAGCATCTTGAACACTTTAAATATGCATGTGAATAAATGACATGTGGAATTCATCGAGGACTTCAGGGACCTAGCTTATCTAAATAATATAATTTCTTTTCAGCCTAAGAACACACATAGTAACACACAGTGGAATCTGAAACAGAAATTCCTACTTGTTCTATAATAAAATAGGTAAAATTCTCTAAAATATAGACATCATTGTGCAGAAAGAGATCAAACACTAAATAAAAAAAGTATCAAAACTCAGCCACCAAAAGGAATTCAAATAAAAAATAAACATTAATATCATACTAGAGCAAAGAAAGCACCTTTGTATATCAATTTAACCCCATGATAAAAATTATGAAATGTGATATTTTAATATCACTAAAAGTTTTTAACACTGAAAATTCATTTGTATATTTTTAGATTCTTGATTTCTCATGGATGCAACAACTTATCTCTTCAGTGTTAACAATCTTTTTGATAATACAGTCTGTCCTACAGTAGTTATAACAAGTAGTTTACTACTTATTGAAGTTATCAATTTAAAAATTTTTTCTTTCTTATAAAGTAGATTCAATATTTACTCATGTTTCAGTCTGAATAGTTTAATATTCTAAGATGCCTACAATATTACATCTCATATACTACTTTGTCAATGCAATAATTTCAAATAGTTTCCTAATTTAAAGGGAAAAAATAGATTTATATAGTATAGCATAAAAATTTGATATTTGCTGCCACCTTGTGACTGAGTGAAAAGGATTCTTCATTGTCTTGGACTAAAATGAAAAATGGCTTTTTCCCATGAAGTCAACATGAAAGACAAAAGTATAGGACTAAATGCCCAAAGTATTACAAAATTTTCCTAATTTAGTTTACAAAGTTATAGGATAGGCTTCAACAAAGACACAAAACACTATAAATACCTATACTATGCATTTCTACATTAAGCCCCATGAACTTCCAAAATAGTCAATTTATCTGATACCTAATTACTAACAGGATTGTTATTTATAAAGAACAGAAACTAAATGAAAAGGAAAGCAAGACCTGGGTTAGTTATTTTTATTCCACAAACACATACAATTCAGAGCCCTTACATTGAGGGGGCAAACAGTCTCTTTATTTAGTCATTAACAGAGAAGAAATGAAGGGAATCTATTTTCATTTTCATCTGGTGTCTAGCCAAATGGCTTGGTGGGGCCAATAATGAATTCTGTTATTCAGGGACATTATCATATTACTATTGCATTATGATTTATATTTTCTCCTCCTTTTCCTTTCTTCTAATTATTATTTGCCAATAAGACTAGAGAACCTAAAAGAAGAAACTTAAATTTGCCCACAGATTGCAACTATAAAGGAAAATCTAAAAGCAAATAACAGGATTTGCTTTTTCAAAAATGACTGTGGATCACAGTATTCATAGACTTAATTATCCCTTCACTCCAGTTAATGAAAAAATAAAAAGTTGGATCAAATGTGGTTGGGAAATAAAAGGAATGGTTCATTTAGGGTTGAATTTTTGGAATAAATTTCTTGAGTTCACAAAACCTCCAGTGTATAAATAGGTTGTACATCAGCACATGTTTTCCTGTAAATAAAATACACTTTATAAAATTCTATTACATTAATTTATTCATTTATTCAGCAATTATTAAAAACCAGATATTTGACAATTTAAGGCAACATGCCAAGTCCAGTAAGCTGACATAGGCATACTACCTACCCATAAGGAACTTTCAAAATAATGAAAAAGCCTCTACACTAGAGCCCCCCAAAAACTAAATGGTGGATACATTCCTAGAGTAGCCAGGAATAAGCCTATTTAACCATAATAGCTTCTATTCACAACATACATGGTAGGAGAAAATCATATTACAGATATAAAGTATTATATATTCTGTCTTACTCAAATAATTACAAAACATTATACACACCTAACCCATCATTATCTCTTACTGACAGGCCTTCTTACTTCTCCCTATGTCTTTGCTGGAAAGATGATATAAATATCTTGAGTCAAAGTCCATTCCTTGGATTCTTAATTGCCTACCATTAGATCAGATTTCACAGAATAGTTAAAATAAAAAGATTTTGGCTATTAAGAAATATTCTAGTCCACAAGGAGCAAACTACATAACTTTAAGAACACTAGGATCTTTGATCTTTCATTAGACTGTGAAACTGGGTCTTATTTGCCAAGTTTTTATCTCAAGTATTTAATAGTAATTAGCATAAAACAGACACTTAGTAAATGCCTGCTGAATGACTGAATTCAGCCAAAAAGGTTACTGGATTAACTGTGTACTGGATTAACAAGTACTTAAAAAAAAGTTCTCTATTTCCTACTAAAGACAGTTCCATTAAGACAAATCAAAGTGAGCACTTTTGAAACTCTTGGCTCATTAACCTTGGAGACACAAATATAATAACGCAAAATTTTATGGGGTTTTCTACATCTTTACCATGACAGTTTTACAATAGCTGCAGCTCAGAATTAGGAAAATAAGCATGCATGCTACAGTACAATACCTTTCAATTTAATTGCCACATCAATATAGGATTGCAGAAATGCCATGGATACTGCATGCCCTACATTAAAATAAAAAAAATTCAACAGATATTACATGTGTATCTTCAAAATATCCATACTTGTATGTAACAAATAGATTTATTGGGTTTCCCAAAATTGTTATTTCTTAATAAGAAATATCCTAGTATACAGTCCTAAATATAGTCTAAACACTTAAGAGAGTTTCCAAATGCAACTGATTTTCTGCATTCATGCTATAAGGAATATAGCTGAATGGTTATTATTTGAAGATACAAGCAACATACTTACTATAAATCTATAAGAACTGTTAATATATTAAAATCATTAGCTTAAATCACAATTTTCCAAAATTAATTAACATCTAGTTTAATAATTAACCTTTAATTTGTAAATCAGATACATATATATGTATAAATCAGCCATACAACCCAAGAATCAGTTAGAAGTAAATGCTTCAATGTGAGCAGTCTACTTGAGACATGAAAGTGATATCATTTTATAACATGCAATATACAGAATGCAAAAATAAAATCTGTGTACTTGCAAATGTCCTAAAATGTAATACAGTCTCCTCTAAAGGTTCATACTCACAACCAGCATAGAAGAGCACTAAGGTGTCAGAAGCCATTACTGTCATATTAAATGTCTCTTCTGTTAGTTCCACTGTCAGTTCCAAAGGTAGTTGTCTCTTTCTATCTCTGTAAACAGTTTCTGCCACTTCATCATCTTGAGTATCTAAAAGGTCTGAAAAGAAATTATTTTAAATATAGATGTATAATTAAAAACATTTAAACTCTTCTTAAAATATAAGCAAGCATATGAAAATTTGGTACTTTGTACACTTTTGAATTCATACTATCTTAATAGTTAAAAATGCACATTTGAAAAACTTTCAAGTCATCTGGCTTCCTATAAATGACTCTGAGATACTTCTTAACCCAGAAATTGTGACGTTTTAGTCAATTCCAGAATTATTAAAATTTATTCTACAAATAATATAAATAGTGCTATTTTGTTTGTGATAAATATATTCATTTATAATCCAAAAATGTGCTGCCATACATATTTGACAGTGTTTGTTTTGCCTCTGCTATATGCCAAGTACTGTGGTAGACACCAGGGAAAGTGGTAAACAAAACAGATGTAGTCTCTGACCACATGGAGCTTCTATCTATGGAAAAGTCAGGCAAACTGATCACTGAATAAATATATAATTATAAATTGTGTCAGTTTATGAAGAAAAGTAACGGATACAGTAAGAGATTATAACAGAGAGATTTAGATTGGGAAACCCAAAATCTGCCATATAGAGAATGAAGAAAAGAATTTTTTAGAGAATAACGACGAACAACATGTAAAAGCTCAGAGACATAAAAGAGTTTAGTATATGTGAGGTACTGAGAGAAGGCAAATTTGATAAAACAAGATAGGATTGAAGGAATACATGGCATGAGAAAACTGTAGGCTAGGTAGTGGCTAGATCATAAGAAGCCATGTGAGCTAAGAATTTTAGATTTTATCCTAAATGCATCAAGTATGGGTGGATTCTGAATATGTAAAAACCTTTCACTAATTTAGATAGAGCAATCAATAAGATCCGTCCATCCATCCATCCATGTAGTAAAAACACATTTTGAATCCATAAATATTCTATTGGAAGTTCGTATACATTGAATAACAAAGTATGTAAATTGACTAAACAATTAAAACTTCTTAGAAAAGTTGATACTAGCTGAATATTAAAAGAAAAATAAAAGGTAGGCAGAAAAGGAGGCAGTGGAGGCACACAGAGCCAAGGGAACAGCATGTGCAAAAGCACAGAAGCATAAAAAAGCATGACACAATTGGAAATTCAAACTTTGCCTGGCTATCTAATGATATTAAGAATTACTAATTTTAGATGCAATTATAGTATGAATTATGTTAACTTTTTAAGGAATCCTTATATTTCTGAAATACATAGGAAATATTGATGGATGAAATTATGTTTGGAATTTGCAACAAAATAATAAGGAGTGGAAAGTGATTAGAGCAGGATTAGCAATGGATTGATGGTGGTTGGGGCCAAGTAATGGATACCACGAGGTTTGTTCTAGTATCCTATCTACTTTATGGTAGGTTCATAATTCTCTGTAACACCACATTAAAAAGAAAGGAAGGGAGAAAGGGAGGAAGACAATGTATCTAGAGAACTAAAGTATTATTTTACATATTTCTAATACAGTCGTGCTGCCTAAGAATGTTTCGGTCAATGACAGACTGCATATATGACTGTGGTCCCATGATTATAATGGAGCTGAAAAATTCCCATCAGCTAGTGATGTGATAGCTGTCTTCCCCGCCCCCCACCTCCAGTCCTCCAGCCTCTACACATTTGGCCCCATCATCACACCCCAAGATAAGGTCATTTAGCATAGGCATATCGTTCATTCCCTGAAAACATTCATGTTTTAGAATCTTTTGATGGTACACGACCCAGAGGTGCTTTCCTTGCCAAGAACAGAAACATCCAAAATGCTCCTTCTCCTCCCCCAATCCCAGACAGGAATCATGTCAGCCCTGTAAGGCATTGCCTGCTCTTGATCCTTTGGCCCATCTTTTTATTTTTAAAAATCTCCTGTATTAATGATGTCCTGTTTTGGGGGAGGGAGAGGTGAAGTGACAGCTATGTTTAGGCTGATGGAGGTGGTGAGCTCTCCTTCTTGATAGCTGTCTTAGTGTTAGTATAATACATTACTCATGTGTTTGAAGTAATGCTGGTGGTAAATAAACCTACTATGCTGCCAGTCATATAAAAGTATAATATGTACAATTAGGTACAGTACATAATACTTTATAATAATAAATGACTGTGTTACTGGTTTATGCATTTACTATACTATTATCATTATTTTACAGTGTATTCCCTCTACTTAAAAAAAAAAATTTTAACTGAAGAAGGGCCCCAGGCAGGTTCTTCAGGAGGTATTATAGAAGACATTATTAGCATTGGAGATGAGAATTCCATGCATGTTTTGCCCCTGAAGACCTTCCAGAGGGACAAGATGTAGAGGTAGAAGACAGTGATATGTATGTTCTTGACCCTGTGTAGGCCTAGGCTAATGTGTGTGTTTGTGTTTAGTTTTTAACAAAAAAAGTAAACAAAAAATTAAAAATAAAAGCATATAGAATAAGAATATAAAGGAAATATTTTTGTACAGCTGTACAGTGTGTTTGTGTTTTAACCTAAGTGTTACAAGAATCAAAACATTTGAAAAAATTAAAAAGCTTTTAAAGTAAAAAAGTTATAGCAAGCTAAGATTAATTAGTCATTGAAAAAAATATTTTGTAATAAATTTAGAATAGCCTAAGTGTATAGTGTTTATAAAGTCTCCAGTAGTGTAGAGTAATAGCCTAGGCCTTCACATTCACCATTCACTCACTGACTCACCCAAAACAACTTCTAGTCCTACAAGCTCCATTCATGGTAAGTGCCCTATTTTAGGTGTATGATTTTTATCTGTTATACCTCATTTTTACTACACTTTTTCTATGTTTAGATGTGTTTAGATACACAAAAACTTACCATTGTGCTACAGTTGCCTACAGTATTCAGTACAGTAACATAGTGTGCAGGTTTGTAGCCTAGGAGCCATAGGGCTATACCATCTAGGTTTGTGTGAGTACACTCTATAATGTTCACACAAAGACAAAATGACCGAATGATGTATTTCTCAGCATGTATCACCATCATTAAGCGATGCATGCCTGTACTATGAAATAAAATTCTAGATCTGGATTTCAGTACCATCTCAGCCATTCTTTAACTGTACAACTTTAAGTCAATCACTTAACTCTCTGGGCCTCAATGTTCAACTCTGGGAAGCAAATGAGTTGCACTATAATAAGGTACTTTAAACACCACATTCCATAACACTAAAAAGTTACATTCTCAATTCTAGAATTAGTAAAGGCTTATTTCCTGTTCTACTGTATGGCTTTTCTCTTCTTATTCACATATTTTCATTTTCCTGCCAGTCTTTTCTTATTTCCCAATTCATCCCTTCTTATTTTGTTCTAACACTTCCTTTCTCTCCCTCCTATACGCTATAATAAGCTACCCTCACTTGTAATTTACTCCCTCCTCAGCTCTACCTTTCACCTATTTGTCAGTACCTACACACTATTTTCAGTCATACATGTTTCTTTTCCTTTCTTTTTTTCATGTTTACAGAACCCAATCCTTTTCATTCTGATTCATGCTTTGCCCCATTTGCTTTGGGGAACACCTGCCCATGATTTCCACGCTCAGTTGGTAACAAATTTTTTGCTAACCCTTTTCTAGTTTTCCTATGTAATGGAAATGATACAAAGGGAGTGGGGAGAATTATACATATGAGCATAACATCATACAATATTCTGGGTCAATATGGATTACAAACAATAGGAAGTTAAATATGAATAACAAATAAAAAAGGCAATGCTGCAAAAGAAATCCTAGAAACAGGCTGGAGAGAGAAGGCAGCACCAGAGGGCAAACTAAGGCCACAGAGTCAGGAAGCAATATGGGAGATGTGGCCATAAGGGGATCTTGAAACAGACAACTCCAGCTTAGGCCAGAAAATCTCATAAAACTGAGACTAAGGCAAGTCCCCCAACTCTGAAGGTTCAAACACATGAACCATAATAGGAATAAAGTATGGATCAAGAGACCAGAGCACAGGTCTGCCTATGTAATGACAATGTTATGAAGAACTCTGGTGAGAAATACAGACAGTTCTAATCTCTGCACATCAAAAGAAATAGAGCTCAGCGCAAACCAAGAAACTGGTCACTAGTAACAGTTAAAGCTCTTACTTAAGTTTATAATACAGACTTTGGTCATAATAATGAATGGGTCTCATGAAAAGAATATGTAAATTTCTTCCTTCATGGAGGTCATGATGTTGGTACTATACAAAACATTCAAGTATTTACTAAATAGGATACAAAAATTAAAAAGGCATAATCCTTGATTTAGAGATATTTATAGACCAGTGGAGAAGAGAGAAAAGTAAATGAGCAATTACGGATAAGATTAATGTTATGAAAGAAGTATCAGGAACAATAATGATAATAAATAAGATTCCATGTCATAATGCTTTAGTCCAGGCTCCACCTCATGCCACTTGTGTGACCATCAGCAGATCACTTAAATCTGCAGAAATGCAGACTCTTCATCTATAAAATGAAGGTCTCATCAGTTCCCTTGGAAGATAACAATCTAAGTAAATAATGTGTGAAGAAAAAGCCTTGAAAATTATAGAATACTTCATAAATGTAAGCAATAAGAGTAATACTAAAAGAACAGAAATAACCTTTAAAAAGAAGTATAAAAACATTATTGAAATTTACTCCCCATACAATTAACAATCAGACTTATTTACAACTACCAATATAACAATATTTATTAGAATTTCATTTCCTCCTAGGAATAATAAAAATGAACTATAATATTGTGGCTTCTAGGTAAAATTTTACACATACACTAGGCCATAAAAGCTGAAAGAATTTTGATTTGGAAGATAAAGGCACAGATGTGGAACTTTGAAGCCTGATATGTAACAGTGAAAGGTATCATTAAACAAAATATACCATCTTTACATCTTTTCAACAAATCAACTTGATAAAATGTGACTCAAAATACATTTCTCCAGGTTTCTTCATATAGTCTTCAATGTGAATACATTCTATGAGAAAGTTAACACATTGGAAATTTCACTGACTTGATGGGTGCTGGGTGGGAAGGGGGAGGGTGAGCATTACAACACATTACCCGTATCTGGATCTTCCATGTCATCATCTTCATCTTCTTGTATTTCTTCAATGTGCATATTATTTTCCACATGGGATATTATTGATTCAACATCATGTAACACCAAAAATTCCAATGGTACGCCCTAGAAATACATTAATGTTTTAAAAAATGACTAAAATATAGCAAAGCATTTTTTTTTTCTCCCAGAAATAGGGTCTCACTCTGTCACCCATGCTGGAGGGCAGTGGTGTGATCATGGCTCATTGTAGCTTCAAACTCCTGGGCTCAAGCGATCCTCCCACCTTAGGCTTCCAAGTAGCTGGGACTACAGGAATGAGTCACTATGTCCAGCTATTTTTTTTTTTCCTTTATTGAAGTATACTTTACATATCATCCATTTACTCCATATTTTTTTTTTATTTTTATTTTTTTAGAGATGGGGTCTCACTGTGTTACTTAGCCTGGTCTTGAACTCCTGCCTCAGGTGATCCTCCTACCTTGGCCTACCAAAGTGCTGGGATTGCAGGTATGAGACATTGTGCCTAGCCACAATGCATTTTAATATAAAAATGTTTTTACTTGTTTGAAACTAAAATGAAACTAAACCTTTGCACTTCAGTTTTAAAATTAAAACAAAAAAAAGTAACTCCACAATTACTAAGAAATGGAAAGCACCCAAAACGTACCTTATATAAAGACAGTGTGCACTACTGAAAAAGATGGCAAACAGAGGAAATAAAAGTCTCACCGGCTTCTTGTCACAACTACTTTATACTAAAGTCTGTGAAACATTTCACATGAGAGCAAGTCCTATCTCTATATAGGATGGAAATATATACAATTTTATTATAACTAGAGCCAATCAAAATTGATTATTTTGATATTCTACAGAAATATTCAAAACAATATTTCATCTAAATTAATTCTGCTAAAAAGTTCAATTTCTTCTTGAGCTATAAACAATAAATTACTATCTGGCTCCCAGGTATCTTAAGAATACCAAATTCTATTACAGTGAGATTATTCCATTAAGATTTATTTTACTAATGTCCAACTATCACATTTTAAAAAACATGAAATTTTAGGCCAGTACAATATTTTAGCAAATTATCCCTGACTATAATGATACACTGGAATAAAGCTATAAAATAGCCCCAAGTATGTTTATTCTTTGATATGACTTATCTTTATCTTTTTAAAATTATATTCAAAAAAAGTAATTTTTGACTCCTATAGAAATATAATTAAGTTAAAAGGTAGAGGAATCAAAATCAATTAAACTGAATTTGATCCAAAGTCTCACAGAAATTTTTGTAGTGAACCTTACTGAAGTATAACATTCACACAGAACATGGAAAAGAACAAAAATTCGAAGTATATAATTTGATGAATTTTTACAGACTGGACACACCTATATAACCACCACATAGATTAAGGTACAGAACATTACCAGCATACCCAGAGACCATATTCTTGCCTCTCCTTGTCATTACCCTCCCCCAAAGTCATCACTATTCTGACTTTCATCGCTGGTATGATTTGAATATTTCTGCCCTGTTCCTCCAAATTCATATGTTGAGCCTAATCATCAGTGTGATGGTATCAGGAGGTAGGGTTTTTGGAAAGTGCTTAGGTCGTGAGGGCAGAGCCCTCAAGAATGGAATTAGTGCCCTTATAAAAGAGGTCCCAGAGAATTAGCTTGTCCTTTCTACCTTGTGAGGACACAGTAAGAAGGAGCAGTCTGGACCCTCACTAGATACTGACTCTGCCAGCACCTTATCTTGGAATTCCCAGCTTCCAGAACTTTGAGAAATAAATTTCTGTAGTTTATAAGCCATTGAGATTATGGTATTTTGTTATAGCAGTCCAACTGGACTAAGACAATCACCTTCTATAAATTTTGCCAGTTTTTGAATTTATATAATGGAACTATACAATTTATACTCTTTTGTGACTGCTTCTTTTGTTCAGCATTGTGAGGTTTATCCATGTTAACATATAAATGCAGCTTATTTTTTAATGCTGTATTCATTATGTGAGTATACTGTATTTACTTAATCATTCTACTGCTCATCAACACATATTATTTCCAGTTTGGGACTATCATAAATAACACTGCTATGAAGATTATACAATAATGTTGTCTTTTGGTATACATTTGTATGCACTTCTGTTGGGCATATACCTAGGAATGGAATTGCTGGTTCACATGACATACATAGCTTCAGCTTTAGTAATACTACCAAATATTTTTCCAGTTCTCACTGTACCACTTTTTACTCCTACCAGCAATATACAGAAGTTCTTGGAACCTCACATCTTTGTCAACAGTTGGTATTGTTACTTTCTAAAATTTTAGCCATTCTTGTGGGTGAATATTGGTATCTCTTGTGACATTATTTTCATTTCTATCTACAGTTTCCTTGCTAATTGAAAAAGAGGAAATGCATCTTATAATGTAGAGAATTAGTTGTCCCCACCTTAATTCAGCGATCAAAGATGGTAACACTGAGAAAAAAAGACAGCATGCACTTTAGGAGAAGATGAACTATAATGAAGTCTGCACTATAAAGTATCCTTATCCAAAATGTTTAATGGAGCTAATTGACCTTAAATGTAACTTCCAGTTTATAGAAAATATAAGGGAACAGGCAGACTAAAGGAAACAATTCCATAATATGGGAAAACTAGCCCCATGTTATCTAAAAAGTCACTGTCATGGGGAAAAAGGGAAGGGTGATTTTAAGATATTAAGAGATCTAGGAAACCTACCAAATACACTTTATAATCCTTTACTGGATTTCCATTCCCAAAAACTATCTAGAGAAAATAATTTTAAGATGAAATAATTTGAATATGGACTAACTTTGAGATTAGGCTATGATATTAATATTAAAAAATTATTGTTAATTTTGTTAGGTGTGGTCATTGAGACTGTGATTAATATATGAGAATAACAATAGTTTTTAGAGATGTGTGCTAATTTTTATGGGTAAAATATCAAGATATCTCTGACATTCTTGAAATGTTTCAGAAAAAAATAATAGATGAAGCAAATATGACAAAATATTAATTGCTGAATCTAGGTAGTAGGTATATGGTTGTTCATTCTATTTTTCAGTGGGCTTGGTTTTTTTTATATAAAATGTTTAAGAAAGAGGCCGGGCGTGGT